>PVIJ01000542.1:0-206256 GCA_004024925.1 Scalopus aquaticus
CAGATCAGAAATACACTGCTGAGGGGAGCAGCGGGCAAGGCAGGAGAGGTCTGCCGCGCCATGTGGGATTCTCCCCGGCCGGGCGTCTAGCTCGCGTCGCCGCTGCGGACAGCTCCACAGCGCAGCGCTTAACCGCTGCGCCACCGGGGAGGCCCAGCAGTGTATTTCTTATCTGCCTGTTCTGCTCCCTGGTGAACCCTCTCGCCACCCCACGCCTCTGGCCTGTACCCCAGCTTGTATGTATAAAAATAAAAAAATAAATAAAATAACTAAATACATTAGAGTTAAATAACAAATGACAATAAAAATAGGTAACAGTTTTTTTTAAAACATGGAACATCTCTAGATACCTAAAAGAGTACAAAATATATGATATAAGCATACATATCATATACTTTCTTATCAAAAAAGACTAACATACCACTTTATAGTTAAGAATTTATCTTTGTAATATTGAGCATAAATACATAGTTATTATTTATTCTAGGTGTTGTATATATATACAATTCATATAAACTTTATATCTGCATACATCTCTAGATATTGGCTAAAGTTGGTGTCAGTGTCTCATAAACTTCAGAGCAATTGTGTGTCCATTCTAATCATTGAAGGCTAACTTTAATTAGAGACATAAATATCAAATATTTTCTTATACATGTAATGCAAAATGCAATATTTCTAAATGTATGCATACATCACATTTTATTATTTTGTTCTAAGTTCCAATTACAAACTTAAAATACAGTAACAAATCAGAAATGACTGAAAACAAAATTAGATACGCCATTTTCTTCATATAGTTCTCCTTTGAATAGTTGATAGGGACACAAGCTACAGAGTTTCATGGACTTTTTTTCTTACAAGGATAAATGCTATGTCAATTGCTACACACAGATAAGATGATGTGGTCTAAATGTGTCAAATTGATTACATGGAACTGTAAGAGAGCATTACTACAAAAAAATGACTTACTAAAGCAATAGAATTATGTTTAAGAAAAACTATGCAATTTCATTTGTTGTATTTTAAAAGATAGAGAGTGTAATAGGGTATTGGTGAAATTGTATTGTTTAGTTTCAGCTTTTGTTTTTTCCATGTCATGTTCAATAGGGTTTTTAATAGATAAGAATAGATAGTATACTTGTCTTAGCCAAAAGGCTGAGAAGCAATTAGAGGTTTTGATTTATTAATAAACTTGATTGTTCTCTACAAATGACTAAGCTTCTCTTATGGCAAGTACATTGTAAGTAAGCTAAGATCATCTGTTTTCATTTGTAACATAATTAGCCTACATTACTTACACTAGATTTCTAAGTATTATTGTCTTCTGACACATTTTTTTGTATAGTTTCATGGAATGTGTCTCCTTATTAATTCTCTGTTATAAATGATCTTATAGTGTCATGAAATAAAGATATATGGAGACTTAAAGGAAAAAAAAATATGCCTATGCAGGAGATTTGGCCTAGTCATTAATATTGTGAACCATGGATGAGATCAGAATAATTTTTATTCCCAGAAAAAAATTATTAAAAGAATATTTTCTGATTTGAAGTAATAAAATTGAAATGGCTATGTTTTCATATTTTATTTTGTGTCTGTTAAGCAAACTTCACATTCTCATATAAGCATGCTGTACTGCCAGCTGAGATGTGGAGATGGGAAGAAAGGATTGAAAATATTCTGAAAAGAGAAAAAAAAGCACATGTAAAAACAAATAAGCAATTATGTTGTATTGCGTGTAGATAATAAAGATGCACTATTATAACCATCTAGTTACTAAAGAAAGCACTTTGGCTAATTCTTTTACAAATTATTCAGTGATTTAAAAGGTTTAAAAATTGATGAAGAATAAAATTTTCAAATTTTTTCCTGTATGAATTATTGAAAAAAATACCTTAAGATATCATAGAGAGAAACAAACATAAATAGATATGGATGGTGTAGAGATAGGAAGATTTTTTTTTAAGATTTATTTTTTTTATTTTTGCGTACAAGCTGGGGTGCAGGCCAGAGATGTGGGGTGGTGAGAGGGTTCACCAGAGACAGAGTGAGGAGCAGAACAGGCAGATTCACTGAAATACACTGCTGAGGGGAGCAACGGCAATGCAGGAGAGGTCTGCTGTGCCATGTGGGAATCTCCCTGGCTGGGCATCGAACTTCTGCCGCAGCCTCCGACAGCTCCACAGCACTGTGCCCAACCCGTTGTGCCACCAGGGAGTCCCGGAAGACAGAGATTAAGAAGCAAATGCAGAAAAAGAAGAAGAACTTCACCTCAAGTATCCTCTAGAAAGTTATTCCAAGGAGTATCAGACATAACTGTAGTTCTGTTTATTAACTCAAAAGGAAATTTTTTTATTCTCGTAAAAATGGCATTTACAAATGTGGTCATGATTGCTAGAATACCATTTAGCAAACAGACCCCAAATAATTCTATCTTCTTTCAGTTATTCTGCAATCAGTTTTCTATGCATTATCCATCTCTCTAGAAGCAATTGTTTATTTCTTCCTTCTTGTTATTTGTTGTATAGAGAAAAAGACCTCAAGTAATCAGACACATATGTTATCAGGACAAAATCAGGTGCAATGTAATGTAAATGCTTGTGGGCATAACTTTCAAAAATCTTTGAATCCCAATTGAGATTTCTAATATTAAAAATATAGTTTTCACTAAAAGATTGCTACAGATTCTATACAAAGTTTTTTTTATATTTCATATAGTAACAGCTTTCTTATGAACTTGAGTTCATATACACAGTTAGAATAGTAATTACACTTAAGATTAACTCATTAAAAAGTTAAACTATGATACTTTAGACACTCACTATCTGAAATTCCAGAAGGTATTTAAACATGTAACATGCATCCCAATTGAATAGTTTTTTTTTAAGCAGACACAATGGCCATATTTCCAGTTCAGACATTATAATGCAGAGGATATATCATTTCCTGAAATATCAACAGAAGACCTAGGTCAAGGAGTATTGAAAGACATGACTATCTCAGAGGTAAATTTCAGAGTGGTAGCTAACTCCTCCCAGCTTTTCACCTTATTGAGAACACAGATATTTTCCAACATCAGATAAGTTGCTGGAGTA
Organism: Scalopus aquaticus; assembly: GCA_004024925.1. Lineage (NCBI taxonomy): Eukaryota > Metazoa > Chordata > Mammalia > Eulipotyphla > Talpidae > Scalopus > Scalopus aquaticus. The sequence goes on from PVIJ01000542.1 coordinate 3,099, forward strand.
TAGCTAAACCATGCAGGGTGCATGAGACCTACTTTGTCATTTTCTCTTTATTCTGATGAGGAAGCTATTCTGTTCTTTAGCTCTAGAAAACAGAAATATTTGGAAGTTTAAAAATGATCACTTTTCCCATCCCACTATCCATCCATCACTGAATTCTTCCTCTGGCAAAAACACAAGTCAGATTGACAGGGGAATTATACTTCTGAGTATGGCTGTATGAGGAGGAAAGATTTCATTTGTGGAGGTCACTAACGGAAAATTCCATTTATAACTAAAGAAAAAAAAAAGGGAAAGCCTTTGCATTTATTTATGCATAGCATTTTTAGATGACCAAAATCTTAGACACACAAATACCCATTGCTACTTAACTAAACAGAAAATTTCCGTAGGCTTTTCCTAAATGACAGTGCATATATCCATATGTAACAACTACAGACTCTGTGCCTTGGACAGAAAATACTTTCCCTGTCTTCACTGCAAACTTTGTTTAGAGCACTAAATACATATCAAGACCTCTATCAATGACAGCAGAAGGTTCCAGACACTATTTGTTTCATAATCCAGTATCTAGCTGACTCTACTTCTCTGCAGCTCAGGTTGCCAGCAAATGCTGAACTGGAGCATGCCAGTCAATTCTTGTTTGGTTAACAAATTCCCCGCAAAATATTCCCCCAAACCCCCAGGAGCTGTAGTGATGTCATATCCGTTGCCCAGGTCTCCACACCTCTCTCCGCAGTTATTCCCTTTATCTTTTTCTTGGGTCAAAACTTTTGAGGTGGGTTGGCTAAAAAGCAGCGGGAGAGAGGGTAAACTGGGGCGCACGGGTTGGAGGCACTTGAGCCTCGGTCAGCGCCCACTGCAGCCCAGCCCATCCTCTCCTGCTCGCGACTCCCAGCTCTGAGAATGCCTGCGGAATGATCGCCCCCCAGGGCGGCTGCCGCTGCCGCTACTGCTGCTGCTCCTGCCACCGCCTGCGTCTCCACTCTGCTCTGACTGGCAGGCGGAAAGTGCAACTGACGAGGGAAAGGTCTCTGCAGTGAGAGTGGAGTGGCTACATAAAAGAGAGTAAAGAGGGGGACAAAACCCAGATCAGAATGCAGGCGACATCCAACCTACTCAATCTCCTGCTGCTGTCTTTGCTTGCTGGATTAGATCCTTCTAAGGTATGAGCAATATCTTAACTCTTTTTTGAAATAAATGTGCAATATGGAGCAAACAGACCAAAAATGCAAATAAATAGGCAAAAAAAAAAAAAAAAAAAGGCAGCAGGAAAGAGAGCTCTTCTAGCTATCTTGTGGTGCCCGGAGTACCCCGCTGCCTGGGAAATAACAAGGTGAACTACCGGAGGAACAGCTCCTCAAGGTAGAGTCTTGGGGGGGGGGGGGGGGGGGAAGGGACCAGGAGCAAATATAATGTGCTTGGGCAGCGGGCTATGCGGCTCTCTGGGGAATTTAGCTTATTCCATATCCAAGTGTTTATGGAAGTCAGACGGGTAATGCAAAGGAGTTAGCAGTTGAAACAATACCATTTGTAAACATGCATGAGGAGATGGAGATGTGGAGCTGTTTCTTTGTTGAAAGCTGAGAAGCGTTTATTCTAGCAGGTTTTGCTCAATAATACTCCAGTCGCCGACGTGCTGCGGTTTGTGTCCAAAACATTTGGGATGCTGCTTGTAACACACACAGGCAGAGCAGCAGAGCTATACTCTCAGCCGGCGCTGAGAGGCTTTGGTGAAGGGGCTTGTGTTTATTTGTTTCTTTCTTGTTATTAAGAAGATTAGAAGACACTGAGGAAGTTCTGATGACCAGGGTTAAGAAACAGGAAGTGAGAACCCTAGGAAAGTAAGGAGGGCAATAGGAAGGGTGAGTTGTCTCCTAGCTGTTGAACTCTGAAAATGATCCAGTACTGGCAATTAAAGTGAACACTAAGCTTTTTTGATAAAAAGGCAGAAAAATTAGAGAAATATTTTGAGCGGTGTATGAGATAAAGTGAGATAATTGGAGGTAATTTGTTCAGCATTCTAGAACATCATATTTATCTGGAGTAAGAGATAAGGCAGCTACCTGGTGCAAAGAGTAAAAGAATTCCTTTGTTATCTTACTTATTTAACTGGTCAAGAGCAATTTGACACAACAGGGAAAATGATGCCATGTCAGAAAACCATTTTAAGCTGTATTTTGCTATATAGTAAAGTTATTTTAAAAGCTTTACATCATCTGTGTGTAGGGAAAATAAGTGTCTTTCATAATCAAATAGAACTAAGATGCAGCCAAGCATAATCTAATACTGTGGTTGACTGAATGTTTTAGGGTTAAGTGGTATACAGTGAAAGCTTAGACTCATGTCATATATACTTGGTATAATTTCTATGTACTTTTCCTATTTAAAGTTACCTGATGAGAATAAAAAATCATTTTATTTTAAAGGTATGGTGGTACTGAGAGTGTCACTGTGAAATCTTCACACATCTTAATGATTTTAACTGGCTATTTTACATACTAAAGGGTAGTTTGAAAGCATTTTACTGCACATCTAGGTAACAGTGTTAATTTTTTTCTTATGATTTTTAAATATTTTATTTTCTTTTTTGCTCTCTGCATCTCTAATCATACATTCTGCCACCAATCTCAGTATATTATGTTGGTTACAACTTTTAAAAATATTCCATTATATATCTCATTTTTAAAGAGCAATGCTAATTAGTAAGTCACCAAAGGCAAAAAAAAAAAATATTTGACTGTCAGTTTTTTCAACCTTTAAAATGAATTCAGAAATGTAGTTTTATTAACAATTGCATGTGATTTTATTTGTCTGATATCTTTAATGCATAAATAGCTTCACTTCTTGCACCCAATCATTCAAGTTAAATAAATGAAAATAAGGAAGAGCTTCTATTAATATGGAAGTAAATCCTCCAAAATAACCCATTTTGGTCAATATGATCTTTTCTAATCTAGATAAGTTTATTTCTGTATTCAACAATATAAAACTTTTTGCAGACTTAATGGTGGGTATTTGGTACAACTAAGGAGAAATCCAGGGACAGAAAAGCATACATTAACTTTTTAAACAGTCCTTGTCTGCTTGTGGATGCTGCAATACAATGTGCAAAGAACAGAAGATGGTGTTTTGTTTTATGTAAATCACATATGACTATATAGAGAATATAAAAATAGTCACACAAGTAATTTTAATGTTGCAGAGTTTCTGGACAAAATCAACAAGACTGCTTTAAAAAGTGAATAAAAGCAACTTTTGCATATTTTTATCAAACTATTGTTCATCTTCAAAAATACTGCCCCATCACAAATGACACCATTTTCAAGATAAGTTCATTAGGTTATGAACTAGTAATTTTTTCAAATTTTATTTACTATATTGTAGCAACTATGTAAGCGCTTAGAAAATAAAACGAGCATTTATAATGTAAGTATGTTCGGAAAATTAAAATTCTAATACATAGTACCACACCAGACAACAAGTTTTAGACAAATAAGTAATGATTTAAATGATAACACTTAAATTTATGGAAATTCTAAATAGTTGACTATTTTAATGTACTAGTATATTACAACTGATAAATTTCATGACCATAGTTATAAATAAATTTAGGTAAGTATTTTATATTACACTTTGTGTTTATAGTAAAGGTATGTATAATCACCATGGATACACCCAAATTGGCAACAATGAAGAGTTCTCAAAATTGAATAGATTTTTTTAAGGTATAGGATTGTCATGAAAAATATTAGAAATCTAAGTCTTAGAAAGTGTTCCTGAATATTAATTTATTTGAAAACAAAAAGGCTTTCAAACAACACTATCAATTCCATTTCATGATATGCTGCATGTTTAAGATCATCTTTCCTGAGATTGAAACTTATTACATGACATTTTACAAAGTGCTTAAGCATCGCCATCTTATGGTAAAATAAGTTAACTGAAAGTCAAGTTTACTTCTTAATTAAAAAAAAGAGAAACTTATGTAATCTTAGGATGAATTATTTTCAGCATGTACTTACTTTTTCTCTCAGTTAATGGTTCAGAATATTGGCAAGATTAGTATTTTCTTTCAGCAAAGGAAGGCAATTCACCACTAATTAATTATTTGTATTTTTACATTGATAGATTATCAATTTTCCTCTCAGTAAAATTAGCAAAATTATATTTTCTCAATTAAAATCTAATTAACAAGCTTCCAGTTACATTTAGAAAACTCATGGATATATCACATTGCCTATTTTGAGATATTAATTAATTTCATTTGTAATGGAGTGTCTCCACTATGGGCAATATGCCAAATCATCATTCATTCAATAAGTAAATTTTAAGAGACTGAAAGCTTGTAGGAATTCAATTATTGCTCACATTCATAGAGAAAGGACTGTTTCTGTGTAGGAAATTCCTGTGGGTGGCTGCTAGATGGCATCTCTGTGCTTTTAAACTGAATGCACAGAGTTCAGTAATGACCTTGATAACATGAGAGTACACCTCTTTTTCTTTTACAAGATTTTTAGGAGATCACTATTTGAACATTATAGCAATATTATAATCCCTGTGAATCAGAACTATGAATTTCTCTGCTCTGCAATGCTGAACTATGAAGAAAAGAGAATATAAATGTGACTGTGTAGGTTTCAAACAGAAGATTTACACCAGAGTCAGACACTTAGGGGATAGTTTAAAAGAGGCGATATGGGCATAGTCACACATTGCAATGACTGTTGAACTTTAAAGCAATTATACTTGTATGATAAATGTATTACAAAATGCCCTGGCAAGCTTAGTTTGAGATAGAATCCATTATCTTCTTACCTAGAAATATTTTAATAAACTTATCACCACTGTACTTGCTCATACTACAAGCATAAAATATAACAATGATTCAGCAATAATCTTCAACACCAAACTGTTCTTTCTGTCCATAACAACCTGGCCAGTTAGAACTCTTGCCTTAACTAAGACAGATGCTCTTGTGGAGGATTGTGGGTGCCTCAGTGGTGGGTATGGTGTGGTAACATACATCTGAAGAGGTGTGAAACTATACCTCTGAATCATCTACAGTGTTGTAAACCAATTTTACCTAAATAAAAATTTAGTAGAAAGATGACTGCTTTAAAGATATATATATATAGATATAGATATAGATATCTATATCTATATATATATATGATGAGAACTAAGAAAATTTCAATAATTTTGTTCAGTGCTTTGTAATGTAATATAATATGTGTAAGTGCCTTGTGTTTTGGTGTTGCTAAAGAAAATTATCAAAGACCTAAATAGGTTAGGTCTATGTACCTTTTGTACATAAATCTAGCTAAAGTTCTTATTCTTGCAATTTTGAAGTAAAATTGATTTTTAAAATCAAGAGAAATAAACTGAGATCACTGTTGATTTGATTTAAAATTCATCTAAAAAATTTACCTTCTCCCATGTCTCCTATCTGCCAGAGAAATTCTCTTTACAACAGAATCAACTCAAATGAGAGCAGAAAATACAGATGGATGGCATTTGGAAAGACCCTATAATTACGTACCAGTCAGCCCTGATATGGTAAAAAGTGAAAAGTTCAAGGCAGCCCATTCATGTTTTGAAAGAGCAAATGACTTTGCTATTCTCTTTTTAACCTGTCCTCCCTATCACAATTACATTTTTATTTTGGAGAATGTAAATATTCTTTCTCATGGCAACTTGAAAAGGTTATAAGGATACCGCTTTCCTTTATTTTTCTTTAACAATTATTTTTCCTTGTCATTAGCAAGTGTCCTCTTTCAAAGATGACTGTTGTGACAACTGATTGATGCTCTGCTGGGTTGAAAGCAGCACAAGAGTGAGGAACATACGGGAAAGAATGTAGGGTCCCTCATTTCTCATCCCTGCTTTACCATTGACTATATACATTTATAAATGACTTTGGGAAAGCTGTGATCTTAGTGTCTTCCCCTATACAATGAGGACCTCATACGTTCTTAAAACTTCTTTGTTTAAACTCTAGAATTCTGTGATATGGTCTGCACATTTATGCCTCCTTACTCAAGTTATATCTACCAAATGCCTAATATTATGGTATTAGAGGTGGGACCTTGGGAGAGGATCGAATAGTGAAGCTGGAATCCTCACGAGGGGCGCTAGGGCTCTTAAGAGGCCCCAGAGAAACAGCTCACTCTTTCCAACAAATAAGAACACAGGAGAAGTCTGTGTTCGTAAGGGGCCCTCCCCTGGCCATGCTGACATGCTGATCCTGAATTTCCAGCTTCCAGAATTGTAAGACAGATACCTGTTTATACGCCACCTAGCCTGTGGCAACTTGTTGCAGCAGCCAAAATGGATGAAGACACTTTAATATTTGATCAGTCTTTAAAATTAGCAGATTAGGGCCTCCCTGGTGGTGCAACGGGTTAAGTGCAGCACTATGAAGCTATCCAGAGCCATGGCAGCACGAGTTCAATACCCAGCCAGGGAAATGCCCACATGGCGCAGCAGACCTCTCCTACCTCACCTGCTGCTCCCCTCAGCAGTGTATCTCAGTCGATCTGCCTGTTCTGCTCCCCACTCTGTCTCTGGTGAATCCTGTCACCACCCCACAACACACCTCTGGCCTATACCCCAGTTTTTATGCATAAATAATAAATAAATCTTAAAAAAATAAAATTAGCAGATTATTTCATAGGTGTAGATTGTAAGATCATAAACTTGGTAAGCCTCTCTAGGTTATATCACAAGCCTGGTTTTTGGTTTTTGTCATTGTTGGTTTGGTTGGTTTATTTTTTGTTTGTTATTTTGGTGTTTGGCATCTGGAAACTTTTCTATTTTTTCATGCATCACCTTTTCCTTCCCTCTGGTCTCTGCATTCATGATCCATGTACTCAGGCTTCTCTCCATTCACCTGTCAAACACTGCTTCTTGAACAAGACTGCGTATTAATCTAGTGGGGCTGACAGTCAACATGTTTCCTGGTTTTGCTGTAAATCTTTTATTTAATGAAACATTCTCAAGTGAAAAGTAAAGTGAAAACTCATTTCCTATATGAAAGGAATTGCTGGTGTGCTAAAGAGATGTGGGAAGGATCTAGAGGGCTACTTATAAAAGGTCTTGCATATTCATTGCTGACTCTTTCCAAGGAGGAACATCCTTAAGGGTTTTAGACTGGAAATTACTAGAAACACCTCAATTTTTGTACTAAGGAAATATATAAAGGGAAATGAGAATGGACAAAACAGCAGCTGAAAAGAGAAGACTTGGCATTCCACTTACTTAAATATTAATTTGCCATCATTTTGCTTACAAAAAGAATTTAACCGGAAATAGTGAGATGGAGAAAGGAGATACAAAACCAGACAGTTGTCTTGGTAGATTAGGTGAGATGACTCTACCTTTGGATCATCTCTGCATTTGGATGAATGTGTGTGTGCATATGTGAACACATTATTTCAAAATGACATTAAATTATTATCAAAAGCTATTTAAATACTCATTTTTCTAGAACCCAGGTTTAAATAAAAAACATGAGGTTAAAATGGTGCTTTTTAATATTTCAGTCCACTTAAAATCGATCCTCAATCTGCTCAATCTATGCCACTGATCAATTAAAAACCTTGAAAGATTATCGTATGAAGTTAATATTATGATAATTTTCAAATATAGCTTTAAAAACTTATGCAAAACTAAAGGCAATGTAAGGAGGCAGCTAGTTATGAAATCATAACTGGTTTTTAAATGCTCGCTGTACAGCTTCCTCAGTAAGTGGTCTAAGTTCTCTGAAGTTCAGTTTTCATAGCTGTGGAATAGATATAATAGCAATGGAGCTTAAATAGTGATTGATGATATTAAGGTAAAAATCTATTTTAAGCCATAAAGTTCTTTGCAAATATTCCATTCACATCAATCAACCTATGACCAAATGTAAAATCTGTTGAGTATCACACATTAAAGACACATAAGAGTGAATAATAAAAAAGTATCTAGGGGGGGTGTTGAGGGGGATCTTATGATCCTTCAATCTTGCTGTTCCCTCTTCTCAGCTTTCAACAAAGTAAATGTCATCCAGAATTATCAGTAAGGCCTCTAAAAACAAGCTCATTATTTTGACCAAGCTCTGATTTTAACATATGTTAAAAATGTACATCATGTTTATATCCTTAGAAGTTTGTTAGGAAGAAAGAGCTCTAAAGGCTAGCTCTATCATATCAGAATCAAACCACATCAATAAAACAATTTTCAAACTATACATGGAGACCAGGTCACACAGAGGACGAATATATTTAAACAAAGAATCCATCAACAGATAGAACAACTTTTGGGGCCATCATGCAAAGTGTGGACTTATGTCTTTGCAAAGTACACCAGTGATAAAGTAGTTTACATCCCCTTGGAGGAGGGTGTGGTGTGGTGACATACATCTGAAGAGGCACACCTCTTCCTATGTCTCTGAATATTATAAAGTATTGCAAACCAATGCTACCTCAATAATGAAAATCCACCTCAAAATATATGAATAAAATGTAAAAATATTAAGGAAAGGAGGTTCAAAAGGGGTTTTCTCAAATTACTTAATCTAAAATTGTTCAGGACAGAGGATAATAGTCTCAGTCCCTTCAGGCAGCTATAACAAAATAAGACTGAATGGGAAGTTTACCAGCATCAGAACTATCTGCTCACAGCTCTAGACACGGAGAAGTTTAAGACCATCATATTCCAGTTTTGGTGAGGGCCACCTTGCAGAAAGAGGATCTATATCCTTATGTGTTAGAAAGAGTGAACTATTTTTCTGGGACCTCTTATATAAGAACCTTAGTGTTACTCATGAGGACTCCACCCTAATTACCTCCAAAAAGCCCCATCTCCTAATACCATAACACTGGCCTTCAAGACATCAACATATGAACTTGGGGTGGATGCCAAAATTCAGACCAAAATTCTCCGTGTCATGGAGAAATGACCACTTTTATGAATATAATTTCTCTGTTCTTCCTTTTTGGATAACTTTACTCAGTTTTTATGTTTATACTGGTTTCCTTGCACTTCTACAAAGTCTAATCACTAGTTAGACACTTAACAACATCTCTGATGATGTTGCTCATATAAAGTAAATCCACCTATGTAACTCATGCCTTGACTTTGTCTTATCTCATTTCAACCCATTTGGGTATATGAAGGACAAAAATACATAAGAGCAACTATATGAGAGCTACTGTAAACCCTACTGTAGCACAAACAACTAATATTTAAGAAAAGTATTATTTCAAAAATACTTGCCCAGAAGACCATACTGAGGCTTAACTTATCTCTGCTACCTGTAAGTCCTCTTGGGGAGATGGGGTCCTAGATACTGTGGCAACAGAAGACCATCTCTATCAGTAGTATGAAGTAATTTGAATGATGCTAATAAAAACACTAAAAAAATAACTGAAACAATAAAAATAGATTTCTAAGAACATTTATTTTTTTATGCTTTACAAATAAGGTGTAGTAAAGCATATATGCCTTCTGTTATTCTTATACCAAGCTTTCAAAAGAATAAAAATAAGTTTAGAAAGAGGAACACAGATGCCGTGGCATTCATAGTTTTGCCTCTCCCTGGAAAGTTCTTTCCCTCTTCCCCATATGTCAAAATTTCACCCATATTTTAAGATATAACTCAAATGTCATTTCTTCCATAAATTCTTCCTTGACACTCCTTATGCCCCAGGCAAAGATAAGCTTGCTGAATTAACAACTTCTGTAAGAAGAGAATCATGTTGTATTTATTTTTTGCATCTACAGCCACTGTTTTGCATAGAATAGGTGTTCAATGAACACACTGAATTTGCTTTCTTTCTCCCCCCGCACCCCACATTTGCAAAACATATTTTCCCCAACCACTCTTTTATAACACTTGCAACTTTCTTTTCTCTTAACTGGACACTTACTGAATTGTGTCTCTCCCACTAAACTGTTATGCAGCTGAGGTCAGGCTCTGTGTTTTGGCCATTATTTATCTTTTCCTCCCTAGGAACTAGCACGTGATAAAGAGTAAGTATCTGTTGAATGAACAGATGAGCATATGAAGGGGAAAAAAGTGTCTAAGAGCATTTAAAAACTTAAAATCTTGGGCTAAATGATGCATGAATACAATCTGTGATTTAGGTTCCTGCCACCATCAGATAAGATACTAGGACAGAGATGTGAGAGATTTTAGGAATCTTGTTTTCAAGGCTTAGAGCTCTTCTATCAGGTTATTTATATTGAAGAATGTTGCAAAACTGTCCTTTCAAATTTTTTATTAACTTCCTATCCTATCTCACAATTCTTAGTGCTATTTTTGACTTTTGGTGAGCCTGGGATGCAGCTTAAAACATCTATGAATTATTTGGCGTGTTTTATGATATTTGGTGGCTAACTTAGTCTATCTCCTTATTCCCTGTGATATGTATAAGTGTCTATTTTATTTGCATAGGCTATAAGACTGAACATTTTATTAATTTGTAATTTATGTTTTGACTATAATTGTTTTAAGTAATGTCTTAGTCTTATTTGACAAATCACCATATAGCTATACTTTTCCATCTCTTTTTAGGAACTGAGGTTTTTTGTAGGGATTGAAAATATTCTGTTGAATTATTATTTTACTGTATACTCTTATAATAGTACCAGAGAAATGCAATATTGACTTCACATTTGTACTGCAATATTATATGAGTACAATACCAGCAAATAGAAAAATGTTAAAGATTAAAAGCAAATATAGGTAGAATGGAGTTAGATTTATTGCAAACAAATCTTGTAAATATCAGAAATTCAAGTCAATGGAGTCAGTCAATAATTTACTCATGGTGTATGCCTCTCAGTGATGCCAAAGCATCATGACTTCCCTGTGAGTCAAAGCAAGAAAAGGCTCCAATTTCAAATACCTCTTCTGAAATAAAAATGGAGTAAGATTTGAAGAAGTGATGAAATTATAAATGAGTTTATATGTATAGCATGGAGGTGAACACACTCAAATATAGTTAAAGGAAAATTAAAGGTCAAAAGGAGGTAAGTATCTCACACATTGGGAATAGAATGAAGCTCTTTACACATGATGCATACATACATTTGCCAATGTGCATTTAAGAATTTCAAGTGAAATTTATTGTCCCCTAAAAAATCCATAAACACACATACATACACACACACACAAGTATATATGCATTAACCTGAGACCTGGTTGCCATTCTTTTCTAAATGTTGTCATTCACTTTTACAACAGGTTATTTAATTTAGTTCAACTAACCTCTAAAGTCACATAGTAAGAAAGAAGAGGAAGACAGCTTTGCTCACCACTGTATCACCAATGCTAAGAAGAGGAAAAAAAAATCTGTAAAGTTCTTTTTTTTTTCCTTTTTTACTTGCATATTTATTTTGCAGATAGAGAGGCAATAGAAACATGCTTACATGTTGTCTATTTGGACATATTTATTTTGGAAAGATAGCTCTCATGGAACTCAACCAAACTAATACTAATTTAACATATAAAACAAAGATAAAGGAAGAACAAAACAATACCAAATCAGAGAAAATTGTATATATTAGGATTTTGGAAATTTTGTAGTGTTTTAGACAGAATACTAAATTAGGAGTTAGACAAGCAAGAGCACAATACCAACTGTGCAAAATATCTAATGGTGTAACTTTGGGTAAGTCACCAATTTTTTTGGTTTCTGTTTCCTGATATATAACATGAGAGAACCACAGGCTCCCTTTTTGGAGGTCACCTAAAAGGAAGCATATTTAGCTTCTACAATGTAGTTCATCACTCTTTCATCTTCCTTCCTTCTACTAATAGACCTTCAAGTTGCTAAAATTAAAGATAAAATCTAGGCTTCTTTCACTATACTACAGAAAATCAAAGTTAATGTCATTAAGAAAATCCACCAATTCAGTCATGTAGGTATATTCACACAAAAATAAATCTAAAAACGTATTCTAAGCACTAAAGCATGTTGAGCATTTATTTGTATCCTCTTCCATTAATTTTTGAATATTTGATAAAAAATAAATGAGCGAATAACATTGTTTTCTACAATCTATCTGATGAGAGTAAAAGACTGAGCATTACAGGAAATATCAAGGGCATCTATTTTAATTCTTCATGAAAGGCAGGCATCTTCTCTTCTCCTCTATAACAAAATTGCTAGATCACTACCTAGCTTCTATCCATAAGTTTCTAATGTTAGGAGCAAGACAATCATTTAGGTATTAGATTATGTTTAATCAAAACTAATTATTAGATAGTTTCTTTTTAAATTGTGTTATAACTTCCAAACATATTTTCTAATGCTGAATTGTGGTTCTTTATTGGCCTAATACAATATTTAAAAGTCTATGGATTTTGTTACAGAGAATTGCATTTCCCCAAAGATGATCACATCCTAATATCCCAGAACCTGCTAATGAAATTTATATGACTAACTTAAGAATCTTGAAAACAGAAAATGTTTCTAGGTTTTCTGATGGACCCTTATAAGAAGGACACCAGATGCTCAAAGTCAGAAGAAGATGGGATGACAGAGCAGAGATTAGAGGCAGGTACTTTAAAGGTAGAGGAAGGGGTCAAAAGCCAAGGAATATGAGCCTCCTTTGGAAGTTAGAAAGTTAGGAAATGGAGTTTCATAGAGACTTCAAAAAGAAACACAGTCCTACTGACACTTTCTTTTAGATTTATTTCAGATGTTTGCCTCCAGAATTACAAGATACTAAACTTATTTTATTTTAAACCCCTAAATTTGGATGTTTGAAACTCTAAAATTTAGATTGTTTCATTTACTGTAAAGTCTAAATATCCAAAAAATAATTACATGCAAACAAAAGAAGAAATAAAAATCCGAACTTGCAAGAACAACATAAAGGGTATAGAAGGGAATAAGGGAAAGGATAGAGCAGATGGGTGAGAGAGGCAGATGGGGTATGGGCATGGATATTTTGGTGAATGCTAAAAGATACTCCCCAAATCCCAAATTTATGGTAACATGTTACAGTAGCAATAAGAAATTAAAATTAGCCTGCTTAATAATAACAAATGTGCAAAAACAAATTGTAAGTCAGCTAAATAATACCATATTCTATGCCTGTGAATAGTAAGATTTCACACAGAGTGAAAGTACCATGAAGTCTAAAAATTATAAAGATAATACAAAAATGAAAAAAACTAATTAGATTACACATACCCCTAATAAAATTACATGCTAGGTTTTTGTAATTTCCTAGTTGACAACTGTAAGATACAGTGAGTCTTTTGTTTTTGTTGTTAGGTAAAACCTATCCATAGACTCTCACCTTCAATCTAAGAATTAAGTGGTTGTCATTTAATTTCTTTGCAAGTATAGGACTTTCAAAATTGTTTGATACCGGATTCCTTGAAGTGGATTTGTAATCTACCTTATTTGGCAGTAAAAACACAGCTACATCACATTGGCTACCTATGACTCAGCACAGTGATGATGAGCTTCCTTTCTTTCCTGCTCCTTTTCATCATTCAAATTTGATCAACCAAAGGCATTGTCATGTCTTCATATGAAAGCAATTTTATTTAGAAGACTAATGCATGTCACACAGGTGTATGCTTAGTGACATTTCATAAAATATAAGGAGGATTTCTCCCCCCCGCTCCCTGCCTTTTATGTGCAATCAAGGAAAAAAATGCATTGCTGAGTTTGCAATAATGTGAGACCACACAAGGTAGATGTGAGAAAAGGCAAGTTTAGTAAATAACTGAAATGAATAAGAAAGAGACTGACAAGAAATGAGATCAACTATTTAGCAGATGGAGTGGATCGTTCGATATGTTTGAGGAATTTTGAGTGGGATGGAATGACAATATTGGGCTTTGAGGAAAAATGTGACATATGATGTATATCTTCAGGGATTACTTAGCTGTTGCATGAAGACACTTACGGAGGTAAGGGAAGAGTAGATCAGGTGGTGTAAAAAACTACATTTTGATTATGGCTAACAGAACTTACCAATAAATTGGAAAATGGCTGTGAAAGATTTTTGGCTTGACCAACTGGAAAGATACTCCTCGAGATACAAAAAACTCTGAGAGAGGAGATGAGTAATTTGATGCTGGACATGTTTAGTTTGAAGTGTCTATTAGATATCCCATGTATTTGGATTTCACTGGAGGAGAGGTTTGGATGGAAATCATCACTATGCAAACTATATTTACCTTGATCAAACTGCAGGGGATTTCCAAGTAACCTAAACATGAAATCTCTAACATCTGGAGGGGAAAACCAGTAAAACAGACAGAGAAGGAAACCACATATAGGAAGAAAGCTAGGAGGTATTTTCTTGAAAACAATGTGAACCTAGAAATAAGACTGAAGAATTAGGCTACTAGAGGGAGAGGGAAGGCAGGAATAGGAAGAGTTGGGAGGAGGAACCCAACAGTCTATGGTAAAGAAACTCTAGGTGCTTTGGTGGTGGGCATGGTATAGTAACATGTATGTGAGAAAGTATGAGCCTATTTTCCTAAATGACATACAGTGTGGTAGACGAATTTTACCTCAATAAAAATAATAAGAAAGGCATGTGAACAAAATGTGTCAAAGAGAAAAAAATTATTAAATTATATTCTTCATATGGACTAAGTAATATAAATATGAACATTAGTCATTATCTTTAGAAATAAAAATCATTGATAACATTAATAAATGATTTTGGTAGACTTCTTCCTAATGGATTCAATAAAGGAGGGCAGAAAAGCAATTTAAGAAGACTTCCGAGGATCTTTGTTATGGAGAGAAATGGGGTATACCTAGAGAGGAGAATGATACCAGATGTTTGTTTTTGTTTAATGTATAAAATAGGAAAAATAACACCATGCTAAATGAGAGATTAGTTTTAAATAGGAAGAGAGAGAGAATTCCTCTATAGGAACAGGAGGGAAAACAAAGTTTAGGGAGAGGAGTAAAAGTACAGGGAAAATCTCCTGTAGTTGCTCTTATTTTCTCAGTGAAACTGGAAGCATGGCCATCAGCCAAGAGCGAGGATACATTATAGGTAGAGAGAAAAGAAGAAGAATGTCTTGAAAGCTGCAATTGGGAGCAAAGAGGACAACTTTTCCACTGCCAGGCTTAGTGACAAAGGAGTGTAGTAGCAGGCTTGAAAGTGCTTTAGAGGCAGCTGCGATCTCAGGGGAGAACCAGATTTCAATAAATATAAAAAGGTAAAAGAACTTTTCAGAGCAGGGAGTAGACACAAGGGAATGTTACTAATGATTGATTGTGAGTTTTTCATATGTTACTGTCTGCATTAAATCAATAATGGGTCTTTCATATACACTGAAAGACAAGCCTGAGTTTTCCCCAGAAACTAGTTCTTTTTTCACTAACTCTATATGAAAAGGTTTAGCCAGTCCAAATCTCTCCTGATGCAGAGAATGCATTAAGCCATGAACTAGCTGGTGGGCAGTCAACATAGATTATAATAGAAAGTGAAAAGATGTATCACCCTTTTCCCCCTCATTCTGGAGCAGATTCATCCTAGATGGTCACGTCATGTGCATGAACAATTTCGTGAGTAGTAGATGTGAATGTGATATGATCAAGAAAGAAAGGCAGTGCTGATAGCAGATGGGATTGTATAGTTTAACGAGATTGGACCAAAACTCTACCCTAAAGTTCTCTTAAAAAGTTTCAAAGCAGTACAAGAAAGTGGCATTGCTGACTGATGAGGGGTATTATCAGTTCCAAATAGCAATATTTACATGTCCTAGAAAACATACTGCTTCGGCTCCACCAAACACATAAGGAATAGTAGACTCATTTTTACTTCTTCCAAAAATCCTGAGGCCAAAAAAAAAAGAAATATTGTTTCCACATACTGTGTTAATGGAAAGACATTTGTAGTTAGCTATCCTTAGCATTTTATTTCTGCTATAGCCTAGTCTAAGGAGACGTGGGTACGTATGGCTTTTACTCTATTATATTATGATCACTTTCTAATTATCCAACAAATATAAAAGAAGGGATTTTTTTTAATGTGAGTAAAGTAGGAAAAAAAAGATGTTTGTGAAATTCTCATTTCCCTTGCTACAGGTTGACATTATAATGAAGCCAACAGACAAAAGGGGTACAACACTGAAGTTGAACTAAGATTCTATAAATAGAAAATTAAAGCATTTGCTCGTGTGTGCACAGGAATATCTGAGTGTAAAAGAGGGAAAGTTTCAGTTGATAACTACTAGAGTAAAACCTCAACTATCAGAACTAATCATGGTAATTACAGAAGTACAATAAGAATCATAAAATATTTTAAAATGTGGCTTGACTATTTTGAAATCCTGTAATAATCTAATTTGATCCTCCAAACTTACTGGAATACAGAGATCTTTAAAACTCATTGTAAAAACAGACGAGATGATTTTCAAATTGTCCTATCAGTTAAATGGTGATTTAAAATCACAGTGAAAACTGTTTATCCTAATAAAAAGCTTCTTTCCTTCATTCCTTAATTTTTGCCTATTTTTCCCTTTTTATGCAAAGAAAGTGTCATTTTTAACTAGAACGATTATTGCATGTCCAAACACCAGGAGTTGCAATAAATTTTCTTGATTGAATTCATAATAAATTATTTGTATCAGTAAGCTTGTGTCTAAATCATTCGTTTCTCAGAAATATAAGGATTCATGCACCCGCATGTTTATTGCAGCACTGTTTACAATAGCTAAGGTAAGGAAACAACCCAGATGCCCAAAAATAGAGGACTGGATCAAGAAGATGTGGTACATATACATGATGGAATACTATTCAGCATTCAAAAAAGACAAACACATGCAATTCGCAGCAACATGGATGGAACTAGAAGGGATCATGATCAGTGAAATAAGCCAGAAAGAAAGAGAAAAATATCGAATGGTTTCACTTATAACAGGAATGTAGGGGAACGAAATAAGAATATGACATTCAGCAGGGGAGGAGGGGAGGATAAGGGCTTGAGAGGGGGGGAGAGGGGAGCACGGGGGACTATGGTGATGGCTTCACTGGTAAACAGATGATGGGTAAACTATGCGGAACACACAATAATGTAAAAGATATGAATAGCAAAAGTAAATAAATATTTATTTTTTAAAAAGAAATATAATAGGGATAATAATACCTCCTTCACAAAGGTTAAATAAAATTATAACTTGAAACACCAAGTTCACTGTCTAATCTTTAGTAAATGATAAATGGTAGTTTATTTTTCAGTAAATTAGTGTTAAAAAATATTTCTCGTGCAATATATCCTACTTTTTAACTAACGTGGCTAAATCTGTAACCTAGCATTACTCATCAAGGTTTATGTTATTCAATTTAGATGACTTTCACTATATCATATAAACAAAAAGGACAAAAAAATAAGACATTTTTTTCATGAATGTTTTACCTGTTCCTGGCCCCTACCCTCAAATTATTGAAATAGTGTTTATAATTAAAGTATTTACATATTAGGGACCAAAGGAGAAAAAGAAATCAATAAACACCCTTCAAAACACAAAATCCTGTGTCTGTGCTAATAGATCAAGAGCAATTAAGATGTCAACCAATGATTTACCATGAAGATTGACAAATAAGGCATAGAAGGAAGAAAATCTACGGGTTTGATTTTTACTCATGCATCATCCATGATCTTTTGAACATTGCTTATTATTGTTGAAAATTCTTTTGCATAAAGTAGGATGGAATTGGATGCACGAATGGTCCCTAAAGTCCCTTACCATTCTAAAATGAATTTCAGTAAGACATTGCTGAACACACATTCAATTCAGGTCCCAAAGATGCTGTGTTAAGTTAATTTCAACTTTCTATGCTCTTTTTGTATTTATGCCCCATTTGGTATTTATCCAGAATCTTAGTACATATTCAAGGATGAGAAAAATATAAACAGATCTAAATTTCATTTAATTGTAGTCCAACTCTTTAATGAAGCAAAATATTTTAAGAATTGAAAGATCAATTAAAGATGCCATAATAGCACAAAATCAGTTAGTGGATCACCTCAGAACTTATCCCAACTGTTACAATGAAAATGTTCAGAATGAAGACATGGTTGATTAAAACCCCCAAATGAATATTATTTAATTATAAATCCTTTTGGATTCTTCCATTTTAATAAAAGATGTTAATTTTATCCTCAGTGAGTAGTTAATACACATAGTTTGTATAACTACCATTGAGATTTTCAGAGAGAAAAATTTCTAGTTTACTATTACCCAATTTTTATTGAAAGCATAGTTGACAGTAAATGATTCAGGGAAGGTCGCTTGATTATAACAATATGTCATACCAGGTTGTCCACAAAATAGGATGTATATACCAAATATCCTTCTTCTTCATTTCATTGCTCCCACTAAAGTATATTCTGTTATCATTCCAAGTAAATCTACTAGTAGATATGTGAAGAATTTTGAGATCCTCAATAAAGAGGGGAAGGAAAACTTTCCTGGAATGCAGCAGATGGCAAAGGCTTCAAAAATATTTATATATTTTAACTTTGGGGACTATATTTTTAAACACATTTTATTTTCCCATTTTTTTACAAAACTATATGATTTGGGGAATATAATACACCTCAACATGTACATAGGCTTCACTTGCCCTCCACCAACACCCCGGTGCTAATGCACCATAGCGTAGTGGTGAAAAACTCACAATATAGAATTGAATTTGATCAAGAGTTTCTATTTCTTAGTTGTGTAACCTTGAAAATCTATTTATGTTCTACAAGCCTTCATTTATTTATATATAAATTCAGGGTAAAATGTAGCTGCCTCTTAAGATTGTTGTGAGAAGTAGGAGATATTATTTTCTGGAAGTATCTGGAACACAGTAAGACAGGGGAGATAAAGAGACTAATACCAATGGCAGCCTGATAGCAATTCTTTAGTGATGTTAATATTTTTGTTGTATGTAATTGCCTCTGTTTTGGTTACAATTACATAAGCTCTCTCCATTTGGGCTTTCTGAAGGTGGAAAATGCGTGGGTGCAGCTAGAAACCGACTATCATCCGTCTAACCCTGGGCACCAATCCAGAGACCAGATGGTCACTTCAGCCCACCTGCACACATGTAATTCTCCTGCAAATAATGCCAGGTCAGAGTTCCTTAAGTGGACTCTAATCACAAAGAAGAGTAATTTGAAATTATCTAATTATATATTATGTAAGTTTATTTTAAAAGGCTAATGAGAAAGCTAAACAAATACAAATCACTAATTATAAATTAACTTCATTGTGTCCTAATATTTGGACACTTTTTTGTCTCCCTCTTATTTTTTTCTGTCCTCTCCTTATTAATTTTTCAGGAAGTGTAAAGTGACCCACTGGAATTGAATAATGTCCACTAAACTACAACTATACTTTCGATAACTTGTAACAAATCCTTAAGGCTTGCAACTACTCCTGTACTTTGCGTCCTTCATCGCTTTCTATTTTGTTCTCATTTTTATATATCAGTTTGCCTCCTCTTCCAAAACCTCTATATGATATGCTGTACTATTTCTTGTCTCTCCTGAAGATAGTACATCTGTGCAACCAGCTACATTCTGCTGCCTTTTGCTATCTCTTTTTGATAACTTCCATCTGTGCAGAAATAGCAATCTCTCAGGAAATCTTCATTATTTGCTGTTTTACAAGCATTGATAATAAGTGATTCACACTTTCAGTGGCAATGGTCACTTGCTGGTCTAAATGACATTTTGTCATTTTGGACTAAAATGAAACTATTTTAATCCTCAAGAAACATGGATAATTTGGCAGAAAAAAAAAAACTAACTGCAAAGCAGAAAACCATCAGAAAAACTGTTCTCTTGGAAAACAGCAATTTTAGATATTTTGAACTCCTCTACTTATAGCCAACATGATATATTTCAAAAACAGAAAACCTTTTAAAAACATTTTTACCATTTATTATTTAATGTCCAAAGGCTATTGCTTGTAGTTTCATATTGGCAAAAGCATCACTGCATGGATAAGCTTAAATTCATTTTAAAAACTAAAAGCATGTGTGTGACTTAGCCTCATAATTACTTTCTAGCCATGGGACCATGTCAGTGTGTTGCCTTACCACTTAAAATGTTAATCTAAATATTATCTGACAATATCCACACCACTGTCCCCAAACAACTACCATTTGCCTGGGAGAAATCTGGCTATGGAGTGAATTTAGATAATTTAAATAATTTGCTTCCTGTTGAGCAGAAAGGATTACATGTTTTTCTTTCATCTATAAAGTACTTGTCTCCAAAGAACATATATTGATAACCTCATACTAGCTTCCTACTGGTTGAGTTAAAGTCATAACTTAACTCACTAAATAGTCTCTATTTTTTTAAAGATTTATTTATTTATGCATATAAGCTGGAGTACAGGCCAGAGGCGTGGGGTGGCAAGAGGGGTCACCAGAGACAGAATGGGGAGCAGAACAGGCAGATTGATGGAAATACATTGCTGAGGGGAGCAGCGGGCAAGGCAGGAAAGGTCTGCTGTGCCATGTGGGAATCTCCCTGGCTGGGCGCCAATGCTGCCAACAGCTCCACAGCTCAGTGCTTAACCGCTGCTCCACCAGAGAGGCCCTGATATGCTCTATTGTAAGGGTGACGGAGCAAGAGCTTTTCTGATGTTATCAGTGGTGATATTAACCATATAAACAGCAAAAACACGAAGTTGCATTGCTGAATTTCCTTTATAAAAGGGAGAATGAGGGACCATGAAGAACGGCATTGTCTCTTATTTTCTATAACCTACACCTTGTTCCAGAAAATATGCTTCAAGAGCAAATGAAAACAGTTTCTGCTCCATGAATTTATAATCTGGGTTTGGACATGGAGTGAATGTAAAAGTAGACAGATAAATAGCAACCAACGTAACATTTACAAACCGCACAGCAAGAGGCTTCTGGTTCTGGGCTTCTGGTTCTAAGTCTCAGCACTATCACCACTGTGACCTGAGTTCGAGCCCCAGCCAGGGAGCTTCCCATATGGCGCAGCAGACCTCTCCTGTCTCACCCGCTGCTCCCCTCAGCAGTGTATTTCAGTAGATCTGCCTGTTCTGCTCTCCATTCTGTCTCTGGTGAATCCTCTCACCACCCTGCACCTCTGGCCTGCACCCCAGCTCTTGTATGCATACATAAATAAGTCTTTAAAAAAAAGAGGCTTCTAGTTCAGAGAACAAACAGGAGGAAGAGGTATGTTATGTAGCTTTAGTCGATTAATTGACAGTCAGGATCCGATTAAAGCAGCACATGATCTAAAAAACAAAACCAAACTAAACACCACAGAAGCACAATAACATATTGACAGAACATTACGCCTGGAAAAGAAGAAAGAGCATCTTTACAGTGACATATCACCTTATCATCTGGATGAGAGGAAATTTATAGCATCTTTAAAGTGAAATAATAAAACGATGAAAGAAACACCACTGCTGTAATGTCCAAAACTAAAGAATGTAAAGATACTGTTGCTGCAAATGAGGATGCGGTGCCTGAACCCTTGGGTAACCCTGTAACTCTGAAATGATAGAGCTGGTAGATAGTGCCAAAATATTTACAGTCTAATTATGGTTCCTAAAACAGTTAGCTCTGAGCAGGCTAATTTTAAACAATATACATTGTACATAAATGCTCAAAACCCTAGAAGACCCACTTATACACTCATTAATCATGCACTCATGAACTAATTTATTTTACAAACAATTAATAAGTAAAATGCCAGTAGCTGGAAGAAAGGCATAAAACATAAACCTAGCAGTGGGTGAAAATATCTGCACAACAGAGTTATAGTAATGAGAAAAGCTGTCAGAGGTTCAAGGAAAGCATCATATACATGTGCAACAAACTGAATCATAGGGCTGCGGAAAAGGAAATTTGGAAAAACAAACCCAAACTTGGACTACAATGATCTTTTGTAAGGATGGATAGTTTAGGAATGATTTCAAAGCCCCTAGGAAAACATTAACTCAAACCAAGCTTATTTTCCATCTGCTCCTTTTATCAAAACCTCAATAACCCCAAATTTTCTTCAGAAAAAAGGTAGTATCTATGTAAGTTCCTTCACTGTTACTCATCTCTGTAGTTTCCCTTGATGCTTTTTGCCTTAAAAGATGCACTACTCAAAATAGCTAAGTCTCTATTCCTTTGCTTTATGACATTGATTTTGCCTTGAAGACCACTATTTCTACTTTAGCTTTCAAAACCTACTGGATCTTCATGGTTTCCCTCTTCCCAGAATGGAATTAGTTTTTCACTGCATGGGCCCATACCATTTCAGTTTCATTTTTGCTGTAACAGTTAAACAGTCTAATCTTTTAGAGTCGCTTGGTCCATGTTCGATACCTTCATGTACAGTCCAAGGTCAGAAATTCAATCTTCTCTTTTTTTACAGCTACCCCAAAGGGTACACAGTAGCTTCTCAATCAACAGCTGTTGAAGGAACTGAGACTGACACACCCGTAAATTCACTTTTTGTCTAAATTCAGTATTCCCTCAGCTTGTTTCCAAGTGAGAAAAATCTAAGCTTTTCAGCATAGAGATGATTTTAGAAAATAAATTTAATAAAACTGAATGTAGAGCTTTCTATTTCTAATAGTTGCAGATGTTTGATACCAAGGACTCAACCTGGCAAAAGTACTGGATTGTTATTCAGAACCCTGAACTTCTCAGCAGGGCTGTTAATGTGGACTAGACAAATACCTTCAATGATCTCTCCTCAACTCAGTGACCTCATCTGAAAATTGAAGAGGTTGGACTCAGTCATCTCTAAAATGTTTTCCAGACCAACACCAAAAAGTTTAATTTCAAGAATTAGCCAAAGGAAGGTAATAAACATTTCAGCCAGACATTATAATCCACTGGGAAATCTTATGCAGGTAGCAAGAAGCACACATTTTTAATGTCAAGATCAAACTATTAATTTTCTGTTATAGCCATTGAAATGTGTGAAGAATAGCAGAGCTCACCATTAGGTGAGTATAAACATAAAGATATTTGGTCTTTACACAATTTCCAACATAAGCTGAGGTTTTATCATGTCCTGGAAATATCTCAGCACTGCCCACTCCTGGAATAGAAACACCTGATCTGCCCAAGGAAAAGTAGGCGCCAGTTTCCATTACCTTTTCAAAGAAATACGAAAGCAGTAAAATGAAATGGTAGGGACTTGAAACAAATTGAATGGTAAACTTAAAAAAATACTAGTTATACCATGTTGTTATAGATCCACAAAGACAAAAAAATTCAATTTATATATATTTACTGAACTAAGAACTCAAATATTGTCTTAAAAATTAGCTTAAAGACAAGTTTAGGTCTATCTCTCTCTCATTCTTCCCATCCTTACCTCCCTCCCCATGCTTGAAGCAAAACTGAATTAAATCATCAACCTACCAGCATATAAACACCTAAATATAAAAAATATATATAAAAGAAATATATCTCATGTTTTATTTCTTTTAGTACTTTTATTTCTTTTAGTACTCATACTCTCAATGACTTGCTTTATAATAAATGAAAAAATACAAAAAGTAATGTGATCAAATTGAGATTTTTTTTTTGTCAATTCCAGGATCATTTTGGACATCTTCAGTTCACACTAAAGGCTGGTCTACTTGGGCCTCAAAAATATCTTAATAATAATGAAAAGTATAATTCAGTTAAATTACTTATTTAAATTGAACGCAAAGGAAGTTTTGCTTTGTTTCAACTAAGTTTTCTGGACTTCATTACAGAAATTTTTCATTGTTGTAGATTATTAAAACTTCAGTCTGGCCATGAAATGTCTGTTAACAGATATGGCTATTATCTAATTAGATATACTGAAATGATTTTACCATCAAGAGGGGGAAATATTTGAAAATGAGATTTCAACACTCTGAAGTCTTGAAAACCACTTTCGGTATAACTTTTCACATTTGGTAAAAAAAAGAAAAAAAAGCCAAAAAGAAAAACCTAGGGCTGTCCCAAATACTAATGCAGGGGTTGTCCCAATGCCCCCCTCTTTTATCCCACACTCAAGTCATCACCAGCATCTGTCACATCTGCAGCATTAATTGGACTTGTCTCTGCCCCTCACTCCCTCCACTGCTCTAAGATTGGACCTCGTTTCCTCTCCCCTGAGCCAGAACCATACCTGTGCCCATGCTGTATTCTCCTAGTATTTCCTCAACACTGCTCTTAGCATAAACTTTCTGACAATAACTGAAAATGTAATAATTTCAGAATCTTACTTAAAATCTTCAAATCATTTTCACTAACTCAGAACAAAATTTAAACTCCTTTACATGAATACCAAGACCTTCATAATCTGCCTGCCCATTGTTCATGTCCTGTCAAGCAGCCTATTTGCCCAGAAGTAATGTCCTTTAATATTCACAAAATGATGTGGTGATGGCACCTTATATTTACATGTATAAACACATCTATGTCATATATAAGCATTTACAAATGTTTATGCACATAATATATATTTCTTCTGGTGGAAGAACTCCCTTTCTCCCCTTGTATTTGGGAAAATCATTACAAAAGTCAGTGTAATTACAAAAGTATTTATGCTTCCCCAGCAGACTGTGAGCATTTTAAAAGATATGAATCAGAGCCTTGCCTTCGTTATTTCTATCCTGAGTCCTATACAATGCACAATAGGAAGCAGTTACTCAGTAAATGTTTGTTAAAAAGGAAGAGGAATCAGAAAAGAGGTAGAGAAGGAGAAGAAATAAGAACGGAGGGAGGGAAGTAAAAGGGAGAAAAAGAGGAAAGAAAGGAGGGATAGATAGAAAAGATAAATATTATTTAGTAGGGAGTAGTGCTTAGACAAAGCCTTTGTCTTCATTTTATTTCCGCTTCTCCCCCAGTAATTTTTCATAATGATACCTGATGTAAATAAAGAACAAGAACAACTTTACAATGAGATTGTATATATGTAGTCTGTTATGACAAAATGGTAACATATCTGCAAAGTACACAAGGGGACTCACATGTCATCTAATCCTTCAGATCACCCTTACTGAAATGTGAGAAACTCACATTTTTATTTAACTCTCCATCTAGAAATGTCACTTCCTTCCCCAGAACTTTCTCACATCTTTGACTCATTTATTTCCATGATTCTGAGACTGACACTCTCATTTCTGACATTCACAGAGACATGTCCTAGTCATGGTCTAGAGCAAAAGGCAACCCACAGCAGGGAAAACCAATTAGAAGGAAATTCAAAAAAGATTTATGTGCAGGGATGGCATTATGGATTGCTGAACCTAGAAATAGAAAATTCCGTGTAATATGTCAGAATCGGATGCATATTATTGAAGCCTGTTAATACAGAAAGAAAATGGATCATTTAAATGAAGGAAAAAGTCTACGTTCTTTCACCCAACCTTCTTGTTGAGGTCATTGAGTCTGGTTCTTTATGAGAATAATAAAAAATGTAAGACAGAGCTTTGTTTGTGTTCAATCCAGGTAAGTGAAAAAAACAATACAAATAGTCCTGCCACACAAATGTCATTGCCCACTAATGCTATTGCCAAGAGAGCAATCCAAAACCCCAGAGAATCTGTAAACTTTGAAGTAGAGACAGGAAAGTCAATAAAAAGACATACGATAGTAGAACTCTCTCAAACAGGAGTTTTCCCATTCTTAATTTCTGGTCTCTGTGCGTCCTGATTTCCCTTGGCTCCTTTATTAGCCTAACTAAAATTCCACTAAGCAAGAAATCCAAGTCACACTTCTAGATGGAAAATTAAATCAAGTCCTTCTATAAAAACTAAAATTAAATCAAAGTATAATAAAAAGCTATTACTTTTTGTCCACATATTAGTGGAGTTTATTCAATCATAGAACATTCTTCCAGCAGACTGCAGTCAGCTAGAGATTGGTCCAATATGATGTACAAGCAGTAACAAATTTGAGGGGAATGTAAGAACTCGGTGATGGGATAGTTTGAGGCTGGAGGAACTCCAATATGAGCAGGTTTTGGTGGAGGTTAATAAGCAAACATGACATAGAAGAAACAACCAGAAAGATGTAGAAATAAAATAGTAATGGAGCAACCAAATTTACCTGCATTCCCATAATAAACTTTTAGAATATTTTCCCTTTGGGAACTTTTATTTTATATGTGAATTTCATCTAATTATCAGATAGAAGAAATGTATTAAACTCAAATGAAGTTAGTGATAAAAGGGAAATTTTTCGAATATAGATAGATCCCTTCCATTTCAAAAGCTCTCCCTCTAAAATTAAGCCCTCATATCAGTGTGTTAAGTAAAAATAAGATAATGTCAGTCAACATCTCAGTAGAGAGACTTTGTTAAGTGTAAAATAGAATATCAAGGTTTATTCTCTGTTCCCTTGCTCTGTGGTTTATTCTGTTCCCTTGCTCTGTGGTTTTCTCCACATAAATCAGTATATCACATGAAAATATTTCTTCATAAAATAAGTCTTTACCTTTTAATAAGTGGATACCCATCAATCATTACTCTGGAAAGAAAGAGATGAAAAAAACAACAAGAAAATTTGGTGAAAAGTTTACTTTCCCAAATTTGAGAAGGTGAAAGGAAATCAATAGGCAATAGTACACTGCCTTTGAACTAACAGCAGAAGAGAGCAATTACTACCCCAAACCTAAAAGGAAGAGGGGAATTAGTGGTTACCTAGTGGGAAAGACATATTGCTATGACAGAGGTTTACCCAAAATACACTAGGATTGAAAGTAAAGGCAGAGAGTCCAGGGAATAAATACATGAACTTCACTGTCTTTCCTTCTGATGTCCTACCAGTACCTCCCACTAGCCAAATCCAGCAGAAATCAGTGATCAGTCCCCTTTCTCCCAAACACATTACAGGAAGATATGGACAGAGAGTTGACCGGGAGGGGCAAGTTAAAAATAAATGCCTCATCATGTATTTTGGTTGGTTATAAGAGTAGGTTCAAGATACATTAATATGTTGTGTTATTTGAAGTAATGATAAAGTTGAAGCTATGACCAATATCTTCGCTTTCCCCAAGTGAGATAGTTATGGTTTTCAGTTTTATGTCAGTGACTCTAAACTCAGCATAAAGATATAGGACATCTGGGCTTGTATGTGTCTGCCAGATGGTGTGGGAATGTTCAAAGATCTGGATTGCTAATTTTACACAATAACCACTTCTAATAGAAGTTTTATATTGAAACCTCTGACATGCTTTTATCAGCAATTGTACTGCCAAGTCTGCCTATAATAAATATGCATGATTTAATAGCTAATTCTCCAGAAAAATCACTTTTTTGCCTTCCCTTAAAATCTTTGCCATGTTCAGTAGTCCACATTTTGATTCTACAAAGTTCATCCTTCTCTTGATTTTTTTCTGCCCTGAAATGGTAAGTGGTGTTATATTAGGGTGTGTATAGGTGGGGTGGTGGAGGGGCACATGCACTTTTATGCATTCACTTGGGAGATTTCTGTCCACAAATAACAAAAGCACTGTTTCCTGAGTACTGAGGAAATTTCACTTACTACTTCTGTATATTCCTGATGTCTTTTAATGGCCTTTAAGCAAATGTTGCTCTGTCCCTAAAAGAGTTGCTGTGTGCGCAATTTTCTCAGCTTTTAAACCTCATAACAATTTAAACAGGTTTTGAATGTTCTTCTTCCTTTGAGCCAGAATGTAGATTTGAGTTTCTTGTACTAATTTGCTGTCTCAGAAATGTTTCTTTATACCTTATCCACATAACCAGACACTCTTCATGTAAATGATAGGAGCATACAGCAAAACAACTAAGTCCCTAGCAGCTTTGCCTGTCATCTTATCCATTTTCTGTTTTCTTTCCCTGGTTTCCACAAACCTGTTTAAAATAAAAATGCATTTCTGTTTTATATTGGCATAATGAGGCTTCTGTATGGAATTTTATTTCCTTTCAGAATTAAATCAGTATTTGTGGAAATGATCAGTTTTCAACTAGTGAAGAACAAAATTCCCAAGTTCCTCCTTCTATGATTATGAGGTGAAAACAGCAAACTTTTCCATATTTTAAGCAAATATTTCGGTTTTTTGCTTAAAAGTGAATATCAAAAAGTTACAATTGCTTTGTGGTGGGTATGATGCAGTATAACACCGGAAGGAGGAGATCCTTTAAATTTAAAACACAAATAATGATGTAAATCTCAATCAAAAAAGATTAAATATACAAATAATCTACAAATTTATCAACCATGACTTACATTCATAATCATTTATCAAAGTCCCTAGTAAAATGAAGGCACTCTGCTAGATATTACAGATTAAAAGGGGGAAGCAATTGTATAACATCCATTCACTTTCTATACATATATGGTATTGACGGTGAATCTCTACAAACTCCAATCCTGGTAGTTCTTTTTTTTTTTTTTAAAGATTTTTTTTTTTTTTATACATAAAAGCTGGGGTACAGGCCAGAGGCGTGGAGCGGCGAGAGGGTTCACCAAAGACAGAGCGGGCAGCAGAACAGACAGATCAGAAATACACTGCTGAGGGGAGCAGCGGGCAAGGCAGGAAAGGTCTGCCATGCCATGTGGGATTCTCCCGGGCCGGGCGTCAAACTTGCGTCGCCACTGCCGACAGCTCCACAGTGCAGCGCTTAACCGCTGCGCCACCGGGGAGGCCCCAATCCTGGTAGTTCTAACCACCATTTCTTCCAACATTAATCCCTCCATAAAAAATAATAGGCTGATAAATGATGAGAAGTGACAAACTGTAAACTTTTTATTTAACATCAGAAAACACTTCGAAACCTATGACTAGAAGGCAGAATTGGTGCTCAAAGAAGTGGGTAATTTGAATATTTTATTCTTCCAAGATATTAATAGGGGTATTAATAGATGAAAGTGAGGTTACTAGAGTTTTAGAAAAGAGACCAGGAAAGATGAAAGAAAGCTAAGTATTTGAACCCTTGATTTTCTAAAAAATTCCCACTTTCCTCAATGTAGGCATTGCTACATCATTTTCTTACTTTAGATTTTTTTTAACATACTAGCTCTAAAACTTACTTCCTGTGTGAAATTTTATGTCCAGTTTCCTGGTTCACTTTATAAGTTATATCTTTCAGTCATGAAAATATATAGGTTATTTTACCTTGAAGCCTATTATGGGAATTTGCTTTTTACTAACATATGGTCTCCTCTCACTGTCAGCAGTAAATCTTTATCTCTATTGTGAAACACTGCAAGATTATAAATCATAGCAACAATATTAATGGCTTCTTATTACAGAGTCCTTTAGTCTTTCTTGGACCAGTGTCATTAGAAAAATATGTTTTCTTCTGTCTTCAACTTCATTTTATTTACAGGATTCAAGTACTTTAAAAGGCTTCCTTTTTTTAGCAAAGATGTCTAGTGTTAAGAATAATTATTTCTTATCTCTGCTTTTTTTGATGAGCAAACGTAACACTTGGTATGTAGTAGGGTCAATGAGTCAAATACTGGAGGCAAAAATTTAATAGATTACTAAAGGCAATATTCATCTTAAATGTTACTGTAATTAGCAAAAGATTCAGAGCATTTGGCTTACTATACTTCAATTCCTCTATTTACAAATTACATGTAAAATTATTTTAATTGTGACATAGCTTCTCTTTTTAAGTTTTTCATAAAAAATTATCATTAACTGCTTGAGAAATTTACAAATGTCATTGATCTTACAAAAATACACATCAGAGAAGATTTAATCCTCCTTTACCAGTTCTTTAAAATAGTCTTTCTATGAAAAATTGTCATATCCAAAATGTCTCCTGGAGCAAATGAACATTCTACATATATTAACCCCCAAAATTCATCATATTATCCAATAATTATAATAAAAATTTTCTTTCCATTAAACTTACTCATAAACTTAACACTCATTTAAATACACTGTCTTCTCTACACACTCAAAAGTTTAGGATTATCATGAACACAGGTTTTCTAAGTAGAATGAAGAATGGGCCATCTTAGGAGACAATGAATTCCCCATGTGTACAAAAGTTCAAGTGAAGACAGGGTGATGTGGGTTAAGGAAGCTTTGATGTGGTTTCCTCCATTGGACTAGCAGAGCTCTAGTATTCTAGATAATTCTAATTTTCTTCCATCTATAGATATAACCTGACTGATGATACTACATAGCTTAAGATGCACCAATCAAATGGAGCATTGCCAGTCATATATAAACAGAAAAAGGAAGTGGTGATGCCACACCTCTTCTAGAACACCAGATAGCTCTACATGTTATGTTAATATAACAGAAAAAGTTCTGTTTCTTTATAAATGATTATTTTCTATGTGTATGGAACAAGAATGATGACAGTATCATAACGGGCCCCTGTCTCCTGGTCACTTTCCACAGTAGTAGAACCATTGCCAATCTTGCTCTGGGCTCCTGGCAGGTTGCAGTCACAGCTGTGCCCAGCTAAAGACACCACAATGATGCTGAGTAATGCTTCCATCTGCATTGCCCCAAGTCTACAAGTAAGCATTTACACTCATTAGCTTTGGAATTTTTAGTGTCTCAGGGTGCAAATTCCAAGTAATCTCGTCCAGCACCAATTGTTTTTGTTGATGCTCTGCACACACAATTATATAGATTTGGGGTAGTTTAACCCCATTTCCTGTAAAAATCCTGTTACTTAGTTGCAGTTTTGCAGAATACAGGGATTGTCAAGAATTCTAGTATCATGTTACAACAGAAACACCTGTACATGCTATCGGCTGTAGAGTTGTAAGGAGTGAGATGAATTCTATAACTTAGTCTTCTTCCTTTGATTTCTTTTGCTTCAAGCAACTTCTGATAATTACCAGTCAGTTCAATGCAAATATCCAACGCACTTGTCGTTTTTCTCATGGGAAATTATAAATTTGCATTTTTATTACATATGTCAATTTTTTATGAATTTGGTTAACATCTATAAGCAAACAATAGTTCAGTCAAGTCTAAGCACTAACAAGAATAAGTTTCTGTGCTTAAAAAATTGAAGACCAGGTTCTGAATTCCAAGAAACTACAGAGATTAATGTTACCTTATAAGATCCTGACTTAACAGTCATGTAAACTCATCCAAGATTCATCTCCCCTTCAATCTCCCTCGGCAAACTTTTTAAATGTCTAATTTCTATTGCAACACAATGAAGACAATTTTTAATTGAAATCCAATTTTAGGCAAATCAGTTAACCTCTGTAAGTCTATTTTTCTGCATTAACAAATTATGATGTTTATATACCTGTTGCGTAGGATTGCTGTGAATGTTTCATAATCTTAGTATAGTGCTTAGCATAGAGAAATGCTTGGTAAAGTGTACCTGCCCATTTTGTTATTATTCCTGGTGAGCACTGTACCTTATTTGTCCCATTCCTTTCTTACCAGTATGCCTCCAAATTTAGCAGTTTTAAATGGAAAAGGAAAAAAAGATGGGGGTGGAGGTGGGGAGGAAGAATGCTTTGAATTTTAGAAATATGTGGTTTTTGAGGCCTGAGACATATCTAGCTCAGCTTCCTATTTCTAACCTCTAGCATATATAATAGTAAAGAGAATTTATTCATGTAATCTTGCCGAAGAAGCACTATAAATTACATGCCTACTCAGAGGCAGTTCTTAGAGAATCCAGTATACTTCCAGCAAAGCGATCATCTTTTAATAGAAAAATTGTAACTATGTTATCTAAAATTCCATTCTCAAATCAACTAGAATATGCACATTCACTCTTCTTATCTTCTCCAAATCCAAACTTCATTGCCTTCTCATAGAGAGAAAATATGGCCAGACATAAAGCTATGAAGATTAAAAATCCTATATGCCCTAAAATAACTTAAGATATATCTAATCTTTATGCTTTTCTGCCCCCAAATCTACAACGTAGTATTTTAAAAGGAACTCTAAATTAGTGAAATAATCTTTAACACTAATAAGTTGTCCAAGTTGGGAAAACCATTAGCTCTATCTTAGCATATTTCTTTGTGTAAAATGGAACCAAAAATATCACAGTTATATCAGCCACCTGATGATATAGTAAAGAATCACTGAAAATTCTAATCCGTTACGGCAGGATATATAAATGAAAGGGTATATCATCATATCAAAACTGCGATGATTATTGAATATGAAATTCAGTAAGAATTTTCAAGCTAATAATTAACAGTTGAGATCATTAACATGTAATTCAAATTGTCAATATTAAGGAAAGCTCAAACTCTGCTTTTTCCATCGTACTTTTAAAGTTTCAATGATTCAGGTAAATTGCGTAGGCTGTTGCATGCTCAACTTAGAGACAGAAAAAGTTATCTAACCCATTCACCTACCAATGCTGTTTCCTGATTGCAATAACATCTCTAAGGTTCATTCAGTTTGACACAATAATAATTGCTTAATCCCATAGCTGCTGTATCCTTTCCTGCTGTGCATTCATATTTAGCTCTGTTGGTTATATGGATACATTATGTTGCCAGCAATTCTATCCCCTGGATTATTTCCTGAACTAAACATGCTTAAGAAGAAAGTGTTGTCTAGAGTTTCTCTAAATTTCATTCTAAATTTTCATTCTTACCATATCTTGATATATGATTCAAGGAACCAGTGATTTTCCACTTTTAATAGTTCAGTATTTTAAGTCACAATGGTATCCTTGTACTTCCTAATTATTCAGCTTTCACTCAGTGAGACCTCATTTATGTAAAATATAGTCTCTATTATTTTCTTAAATTTCAAGGGAAGAAAATGTGCATGTAACTTTATTATTAACTATTGTCTGAATTCTGTAGCCATTCTTTGAGGGAATAGGTAGCCAGACATTTTGTAATTTCAGTCATATTTGACAATAAAATGAATAACAATTAGATCTTTTAAGGTAAGCTTTAGCAGCAGGTTGGTTTGGATTCTTTTAGTTTTAATCTATGAATTCTTTGTGATTTACTATGAAGGTGAAGCTGTTCTTCATTCATCTTCAAAATGTTTCTGTAACTTTCTATGATCTTTTTGTGTTTCTTAAACTACTTAACTTTTGATCGTCAGTGTCTCTGGCTCTCTGATGGAGCATATGACACAAGAATTCAGTCTAAATGTTCTTTAAACATCTTTACTTTCCAACAGTCAAAATATCAAGTGAGAAGCTTTACTTTTGTATAGAACTTTGAGTAGAAATTCCAAGTTTGCCACAACTAGAAATTAGTTATAAAACCACCTTGTTTTTATCAGGCATTGATTTGTTCTGGAACCATCCTTTGAATGCATACAATATGTTTCATTTAATTTTGTACTGGATGCAACCAGACTGTCTAACACCACAGAATATTTGCAAATATATTGATTACATCCACCAAGGGAAATCATTGAGCCTAGAAGTTTATCAAGCTAATTTTGTTATCATGAGAGAATTAGCCAAATTACAAAATGTAAGATTACTAGAAATAGAGGAATGGATGAATGGTGTTTTCAAATGGTACTCCTCCTAGCAATTAGAGAAGTAGGAAAAGTATCACTCACCCAACTGTATTCCTCCCCAAAAGACCATCTGCTAATCCTCAGACATGAAGTTTAATGCCGCTGAGAACTTATCCATTCTTTTCACTCAATAGGGAATTACATTATCAATATTCTATAAGACTCGGCTGAAATTTCATAACTTGTATTGTAGTTTCTCATCCTTATACGCTAGACTCATCCATTCAACAGAATCACTTGCTTTCTTCTATATGGTCTCATGGCATTTGGTTTATAACTCCAGTATTACTCTTTTGGTATGGCTAAATAACCACTTGCATATTTTGCATATATATGTATGTTTGTATATATATATATTTGTCTTTGAATAGATTATGAACTCTTAAGAAGATGGATTTGTTTTAGTGCTCATTGTACCACACCACTGAAAAAGTCCCATGATTTTGTGATTAATCATTTTTCAATAAATTAATTCAAATGGTCTTACACTATTTTAAATTAGCTAGATTGGAAACTAATTCATACTTAATGGACCCTGAGCTCTAAGCAAACATTTGCAGCAACTATTGGCATCTCCTAATAGAGGTCTCACAGAACCTCAAATTTAATATGTTCAAAAACAAATGGACTAACTGACCATCCTCAATATGAGTTTCATCTAATAATTTCTGCAACAATAAATATTACCCTCCATCCAGTTTTGCAAGTCAGAAATCCAGACATCACGCTCAACATCTATACAATCTTCATTTCCATTTCTCTTGATTTGGCCTGAGAAATACTGAGACACTACAGTTTGACATTTCAATCAACCTGCTCTAATCCAGAACACCAGCACCACAAGTGGATTTAAGAGAGTTGATAATGGGACTAATTAAAAATCAAGTAAAATGTGAATACATTAGCATGGGTTTTGCTGATGATAAAGAAATTTTTTAAAAAGTTGTTAATGACAGCAGCTCCACCCATTACAATTAAGTTATAAACATACAGAAAGATTGGACTCCAAAACTGTTCCCTTCATTATAGCCTAACCCAATGTCTTTAAAAAATGACAGTGCAATTGGTTTCATTCAGCCTATCAATAAACATTGAACACCAATTATACAATAGACAATTAATTAGTGGGGGGAAAAGAATATCTATATGTATCATGGCAGGAGAGATTTTATGGAACAAAAAGAAAAATTGAGACTTGAGCATTCCTGAGTTTTTCTTCCAGTGAATCGTCTTTGATATTATTATCAAATTGTCTTAGCTGATTTTTGAACTGTAGTTAAATTTCTTTAATGGCTGGACATTCCAGGATGGATAATCTCTGCTTTGAAGGAACTTACCATCCAATGGGCAAGAGAGAGCTATAACCCATTAGTACAATATAACATATGACTAGGTAATAATAAAAAACAATCAAAGACCAAAATAGGTACAAAAGAATGTCTTCTCTTTTTCCTCCATTTTCTATAAATGATATATATTATGTTTGAGAAAATCTGCCCAATTTTAATTATATACTCATTTTTTACTAAATGACTGAAACAGACATTAGAAGAATTACAAATGGTCATTCAAAATACTAGGATATTCTACCTCTGACAGAGGTGTCATATAAAGGGAAAAAAGTTCAAATATTGGAAGGCAGGTAGATATTTCCCAAGAAGAGACAGTAGAGTATCACAAACAGGAGAGCAATATGAGATAAGGCATGAAGTTTTAAAACAACTGTTGTTTGAGGACCCAATGGACAAATGGTGTTATACGGATTGAAGTGAATGATGAGAGATGAGATTGGAATAACTCAGTATTTCGGGACCAGATTGTAAATCTTTACATGGCATATCAGAGAACTTTAATTCCACTTTGTAATTAAAGCGCTAAAAGAGGATTTCAAGCAGATTTTGTTTTAGTACGATTACCATGGTAGTACTGTAGAGTTTAAATTGGAATGGAAAAAGACTGGAAACAGAGAAGATTCCAAGAAAAATCCTGAAAAGGTGTTTTGTTAAACTGTGATTGTGTTGGATTGAGAAATAAATAGCAGATGCAAAGAAGAACCAGGAAGTAAAATTGACGGGATTTGGTGAATGGTAATATGTAAACTGAGAGATACTAATGTTTAGTAACTCATTTGCAGCTTGATGATGGATGGTGATGACCTTCACTGAGATAAAGATACAAGAATAGGAATTGACTTTGGAGACAGAGATAATGAAAAAGCATGAAAGCTGAATTTGTAGTATGTGAGGAAATGGAAAATATTCAAGAAACAATTTGCTGTACACATATAGATAGTTTAAGACTAAGGACATACATTTGAGAGACATAAACATGTTGAAGACATTGGGTAATGAGATTATCCAGATACAGGTATAGATACATATATGAAATATAAAAGGCCAAAACCTGTGGTACTCCAATTAGGAGAAGCATCCAGCAAGTGTGACTCAATAGTCACAGAGAACTAGGAAAAAAGTCAGAAGGGAAAATTTTCTTAAGATACCAAGAATAAACAGAAATGATATAAGAAACAGGGTATGGCCATGAGTAGTAAAAACTGTGCAGAGAAGCCAAATACAGTAATGACTTTGTTAAAAACATTCATGTTTCAAAAAAAAAAAAAACAGCAGAGGTAAGTTAAAAAGCAGATGTCAAGTAGTTGTGGCAATTCATTAGAATCTTGTACAAAGGATGAAAGATACAGTATCACACTTAAGGAAGAGTTCCAGGTAATACTATTCTGGGTGAGAGATTATTTCTTATAAACTTGCTTAGTCACCATTTCCCAGTTCCAGAATGGCTAAGGTGGCTTCAAACCTAGGGATTTCTGAATCCTGCTTTGATCCACACACTTCATTCCCCCCTTCAATTCCCCAGTGGTGATACAGGAACCACACCTGCAAAACAATTTAACATTTTCTTTATCAGCTACAGCTTCAATCTTAGAATTTTAGCATGCCAGGGACTCCCTGGGGTGCAAAGGGTTTAGTCTCAGCACTAGGAAGCTATCAGCAGCCACTGCAGCATGAGTTCAATCCCCAGTCAGGGAGCTTCCCAATTGGCGCAGCAGATCTTGCCTGTCTCAACAGATGCTCCCCTCAGCAGTGTATTTCAGTCAGTCTGCCTGTTCTGCTCCCCACTGTGTCTGATGAATCCTTTAACTCCCTACCCCACACCTCTGACCTACATCCCAGCTTTTATATGCATAAATAAATCTTTTAAAAATATAATTTTAACATGCCAAATGAGCCATTTGGAGAACTTGCCACAATATTTAGTCTGCCAAACCCATATGGTAACCAAACAGCATTTGGCTTACTCAAAATGAAATAGGCTGTAGGGTCAACTCAGCCTTCCTTAACTCTACATCATTTCCAGTATTCAAATTTGAATTTGGTATAAAGTCACTAATCCTGACTATACAGCACATTCTGATTTAAAAGATGACAAAGAGATGACAATTCCCATAAAGGAACA
This sequence comes from Scalopus aquaticus, assembly GCA_004024925.1. NCBI lineage: Eukaryota > Metazoa > Chordata > Mammalia > Eulipotyphla > Talpidae > Scalopus > Scalopus aquaticus. The sequence goes on from PVIJ01000542.1 coordinate 39,987, forward strand.
ACCTTGAAAATAGCTATAATTTAGATTTTCAAGAAAATAGGAAAAGGTCAATTATTGTGCTCTCCTTTAGGTTGGAAGAAAAGAGGGTAGGCTTCCTCAAGAAGAGCCAAATATTTACTGAATAAACTTTAGAAATGCTATCATTACCTTTCATTTAACTTGTCTTCATGTTGGGAAAACCAGCAAGGTGAAAATATTTACAATGGAATGGCTGCTTTTATGAAAAAGTCACTATTGACATTCAAGGTAAGAAGTCATTTAGTGAAGCTCTAAACTTATTAAGGGATGTTTTAGAATTAAATGAAACACTTAAACATAAATTAAAATCTCTTAAAGTACATGTTCTTTATAAGCAAGAAACAGTATTTCATCTCAACAAATGGAGTGATATCCATTCTGATTTCACAATAGTCATATATAACCATCCATATTATCAAATTTTGCACATTTACTGATATTATCTCTAAAATAAAAATTACACATAGAAGAAATTGCACATTCCTACATCTAAATTTAAAGTACCTCTTTTACAGTGAAAGTTGACAAGTTAATGTAATTTTGTAACATAAGCTAGAGAAGCAATTTGCTTTTTGGCTACAATTCTATAAAAATGGGTAGGTAATTTGGTCAGTTCTTAATTATAAAAGAGATGGTTGTATCATTAAAACAATTTTAATGGATAATCCAAAGGTCATTTTAAATTTATGTTAGAATAAGTATTTTAATACCTATTCTCAGATATGTATGTCTCCTAGGAATAGACTCCATTTTAAGTAAAATATTAATGTGGTAATTCATAAAGGTAGAAACAGAAGTCAGAAAATGGAACTATTTCCACTACTTATTTTTCAACATATCCTTTATCTCCTCTCAAAGCTTTCTCTTCAACACTTTTCTATAGGACCTAGAACCTGAACTAGTCGTATCCCATTTCATGTATCCATATTTGTCACTGTCTTGGTTATCTTCCCTACCCAGGGACAAATATGGGGATAAATGTGTTGGAAACCTGGGTGACAGCGCCTGTTGGGCCCAGTGTCCTGTTCTGTCTGCTGAGAATGGATATTTACATAAATAGATCTTTTACGAAGGGTGAAAAATGTTAGGCTGACTTTTGGCCCAGGGTTAGGCATTTATTGTACCGGGTTCAATACCTGATCTATAAGCTAAATGAAATGGCCTGACAATAATGCTCTGATCAAGCAGGATTCATTAAAATTGGATAAACAACAAAACATGTTTTCTGCTATAATTCAGACTAGATATTACACAGATGTTTGACTAATTCATAGCAAGAAGAGGCAGAATAGACACAAAGGAATAAGCAGAGATACGAAAGAGTAATAGTACAGAGAGAGAACTGGCAATTTTTTTCTGGAAAGGGCAAGATGGAAAAGATTTTAGGCTTTGCAAGTCATACAGAATCTATTGCCATTACGCAACTCTGCCATTGCAGCAAGAAGTCATGAACAAATGAATGTGACTGTGTTCCAATAAAGTTATTTCCAAAGAGTTGATGCCAAAGTTGGTCCACAAACCATAGTTTGCCAACCCCTGTTCCAGATGATTTGAGTGTTGATATTCAGTATCAAATACTAGATACTAAATACCTACCCATTTACATAGTGCTGGTAACAAATCTAATGTAAGCCACATATGCATTTGACATTTTCTAGCAGCCACATTAAAAATATTATACAGATGAAATCAGTTTTATCACTATTTTTTATGGAGAACATATCCAAAATTCTAATTCAACATGTCATTAAAATGTTGAAAAAGTTTATATTTTTAACACCCTGTCTTAGAAATCTAGTATGCATTTCACTATTAAGTACTTTTCAATTAGAGTAGGCTTTCAACAACTATTTAGACTAAATATGTTTCAAGTGCTGACTAGTGGTGTCATATTAGGTTATGTCGCTCAGACTATGAGAGTAAGAGACCAGCCATTCTGCTGTGATATCCAAAGCCTTTGTGATTTTCATGTGCAGCATTTTTATGAAGACAGAATGGGATGCTCCTGCTACTAGCAGTCCAAAGAGCCAATCTTAAGTGTGAACTATAAATGAACAGACAGCGAGACAGATGCTAACAGTTAAATGTAAGGATTATTCTCTTTTCTCTATATTTTACTCAGTTTAGTGTTTTAATTATTATTTAGACTGCAAGTTTTCTGAGTAAGGGAGTTTCGTGGAGCATGCATTTGTGATTCAGCAGCTCCTACACGGTTTTGTTATTGCATTCCTTAGAGATGTCAATAACTTTTTTTTCCTGTAAATACTGAATGTAATAGTCATTAGCATCTACTCACAACATAGTTTGTGTTGTTACAGAGTACTGAGCCCCAAAACAAAGAATTGAGTACTAGGTAACTAAAAAAATTAAAATAACTCAAGGATTCTATAAATTAGTCCAAAGGTACCAATATATAAGAAAGTCAGTCCAGTAAAAGAGAGGAAGAAATAAGAGAGGCAATCATTCTTGAGCTAAGCTCTGAAAGATGGGCTTCCGTAGGCTTAGATGGGTTCCTAAGGCAGATCAATTGGTATGGAGATAAACAGCAAGGGTATTGTTTAAAGAATGATTTTTGATTAAAAAAAAAGTAGAAAGTTAAAAATTTTTAAATTATAATTATTAAACATTTGTATTTAAAATCTTTTTAGATTAAGAAGAAATTTAAATATTTACATATCTATGTTTTATATAAAAAAGCAATTTATCCCAATCAACCTCCCAATTTGCAATCTGCCTTCTTTATATGGATAGTAAAATTAAAAACTATTGTCTCCATAAAATTTAGATATGTATTTCAGCAAAAATAATCCTTTCACTCTTTGTGACAAAGAAAGCTAACTCTGAATGGTTTTGCTGACTTAAGCTGAAAACGTGCCCTTACTTTGAAGATTGGAAGATCATGTAATTTACAATTCTGAATGAATCCTTTATAGATGCAGAATATTTCAAAATCTATCAAGAATAGAGCATGTTTGCTAAAGAAATGGCACCTTTGAAGTCTTGAATCTGGCTGACCTTTTCTTTTTTTGGCTTGTTCAAGATAAATGACTGCAAAGAATGACTAAGTATTGAAGGAAAAAAAGAAGCTAAGAACGTTCAGAATTCTGAGGCACTTATGAACAGTAGATCATTTCCTTTCCTTGCAGAAACTCCTGCCAATGTCTGATCATTCTAATGATTAGTTCAAACTAATCATGAATGATTCATTAAGTTGGTCTCTGTTTATTATGAGGTCTAAGTTCTATATACCTGGAGCATTGATATAGGAAAGAAAGCATTGTTTAAAATAGTATTTTACCAAAATAATATAAATTACTCCTTTGGTTTCCTTGTATATTCTACTGTGTGGAAAAATAGACTAAGTGGGGAAAGGGTTATGAATTCTCAACAAGAATTTACAATTACTATTCAAAATTTATATGCTTGTCTCATTTGGTCTTCCAAAATACATGTTTGTGGTGGTCATTGATTTTTATCTTAGTCACCTTAGATTAAGACACTTACGGAGCTAGAAAGCTATCCCAATCCAAATAGTTCCTGGCTAAACTGTTGATGTAATATAACTTATTATATATTAAGTATTACCATAACATACACTGTCATTTAACCTAAAATACAATAGCAAGTTTGATTTTTTTTCTCTTTCTGCTGGGTTAATAAAAACAACCTGCAACAGAGCTTTTACGTAACCTGTCCAGTCACAGTAAGTAGCAGAACTGGAATTCATCTATTTGTTCAGTAGACAATTATCTGTTGAGTTATTTTATCAGCTTGATCCCATTCTAAGGGATATTACAATGAACAAACTAGACAAAGCCCTTGTTCCTACAGAAGAAAGACTAGCAGACAGAAGTAGTAAATTCAGAAAATACAATTATATTTATCCCTAGCAGTAAGGATGGTAAGTTAAGAAATCCATCAAGGTGAAGATAAAGGACAAAAATATTCTGTTGGTCTATGATTTCATATATTTGCCAGGTCATGCCTCTGTTCAAATGCCATTTGAGCAGAAATGTGAAGGAAACAAGAGTGTGTTCCAAGATAAGGAAGGTTAAAGAGGTTTGACAGTGAATCTTGCTGGTTTGTCCAAGAAATACCAAAAAGACCATCAAGCTTATAAAGGACAAGAGAATGTACACAGTTTTATAAATGGTGTAAATTTTGACGTGTATATTCACCCACAAAATTATCATCAAAATCAAGTTAAAGATTTTGAATATATAATTATATATTCAAGAATATATTCACCTACCAAAATTTCCTCCTTCTAACTCCATCCTGACACATTCCCTAAATAACTTTTCTGTCCTTTATAACTATAGATTAGTGTATATTTTCTATAATTTTATATAGAGTCATACTACACAAATTTTTTATCTGACCTTTTCACTGAGTACTAATATTTTCAGATTCATTTATGTTATTGTGTTTATTGATAGTTCATTTCTTTTTATTACTAAGTAGTATTCCATTATATGGGCATACCACAACTTCTTTATCCATTCACCTTGTGACAAATATTTGTATTGTTTCCAGTTATTGACCATGACAAATAAAGCTCTTATATCTGCCTATTTTTAAATCAGTTTGTTTGTTGTTGAATTTTCTGAGATCTTTGTTTTCTTCTGTTATTAACCCTTTGTCAGATATATAATATACAAATATCTTCTTCCATTCAGTAAAGGGGATGGTATCTTTCATTGTGATGCAAGTTTGGTTCACTGTGCAGAAGCTTTTGAATTTGATGTAATCCCACTTGTTTATTTGTGCTTTAGTTTTCCTTGCTATTGGAGTCAAGTCCCCATATATCTCCAAGGCTGATGTCCAGGAACACATTAGTTTCAGGGCTTACATCCAAGTATTTAATACATTTTGAACTTAATTTTGTGCATGGTTTCAGGTAAGCTAGTAGTCTAGTTTCATTTTTGCATGTGGTTATCCAGTTTTCCCAACACAGTTTATGAAACAGACTTTCCTTGTTCCATCATAAACTTTTGGCTTCTTTTTACAAATCAGTTGCCATATGAGTGTGGTTCTATTTCTGGTATCTTAATCATGTTCCATTTATTTGAGTGTGTTACTCTACACCAAGCTGTTTTAATCATTACCACTTTGTAGTATGGTTTGAAGTTGGGAAGCATTCCTATATTTTTATTTTTCCTAGAGTATTTTTGTTATTTGGGGTATTCTGTAGTTCCAAATAAATCTAATATTTTTGTTCATTTTTTTCCTGTAAGGAATGGTGCTAGGATTTTGACAGAGATTGCACTGTCTGTACATTGCTTAAGTAATATAGTCATTTTAATGATGCTAATTTTTCCAAACCATGAGCATAAAATACCTGCCCATCTCTTTGTGCTTCTTCCTTTTCTCCTAACAATGTTTTGTAGTTTTCCATGTGCAGGTCTTTCACTTCTTTGGTTAAATTTATTCTATGGTATTTAATTCTTTTTGATGCAAGTATAAATGGGATGTTTTCCTGGTTTGATTTTGTTAACTCATTATTTGCCTGTTAAAACAGTATAGATTTTTGTATATTAATTTTGTAACCTGTCACTTTACTCTTTACTATACATCTAGTAGTTTTTACTGCAGTTTTGGGTGTATTTTTATGTATATGGCCAATAGGCACATGAAAATATGTTCATAATCTCCTGTTATTGGAGAAATGTTAATCAAAATAACAAGATACTTACAACTGTGAGATATATTATCCAATATCCAAAAGATAAGAAACAACATGTGTTGGAGAGAATATGGAGGATACACTTATTCCCACTTGTTGGTGGAAATAAAAATTGATGCACCCTTCATGGAAAACAGTGTGGAGAATCCTCAAAAAATGAAAAACATAATTCCACAACATCCAGTTATCCCACTTCTGAGTATTTACCACAAAAATACAAAAACATGAAATCAAAGAGCTATATCAGTCCCCCATGTGTATTGCAGCACTATTTACTATAGCAAGAGCTAGAAACAACCTAGGTGAAACATCAATTGACTAATGAATAAAAATGTGCTATACATATACAGCATGGAATATTATTCAATTTTTGAAAAGCTGAAATCATATAGCTCTAACTTATATACAATGTTGTAAACCAGTGTTACCTCAATGAAAAAACTAAAGAGAAATGCCAACAAAAAACTTAGATTGTACCTGTTTTTTCCTGCAAGATTATGACTGTTTTAATATTTAAAAATATTGAAATGAAAAAAATGTTGAAATTCTGCTATTTACAACAACATGAATTGACCTAGAGAGAATTATGCCAATGAAATAAGCCAGACAGAAAATGGCAAATACCACATTATTTCACATACATGTGTTATATGAACTAAATAAAACTAAAGTACTCTTTGATTATAATACCAATTAGAAGTTACCAGAAGGAAAGAGGGAAAGTTGGGGGTAAATTGAGAAACTGGGGACAATGACATGGTAAAAGATAGATTCAGACTCTTAGTGGTGACTTTAATGTAGTATATTCACATGTTGATTCTCAATGATGAACCTGAAACTTACATAATATTATAATGCAATGCTACCGCTATAAAAAAAATTAAGGAAAAAACAAAACTGTTGTGAAAAATCATGTCTTCGTATTGGATAAATGCTTTCATTTCTCTTGGATAAATACCGAGTGGAATGGCTAGATAATAATGAATCCGATTGTTTATTTTTCTTAACTACCATACTGTTTTCCAAGGTGCTTTTTCCTTTTTAAATGTTCACTAGCTGTGTATGAGAGTTTCAGTTCTTCCACCTTCTGGCTAGTACTTGGCGTGGCCAATCTCTATAATTTTAGGCATTCTACTAGATGTGTAGTGGTATTTCATTTAATTTGAATTTCTTTTTTTTTTAAAGATTTATTTATACAAGCTGGGGTACAGGCCAGAGGCATGGGGTGGCGAGAGGGTTCACCAAAGACAGAGTGGGGAGCAGAACAGGCAGATGAGAAATACACTGCTGAGGGGAGCAGTGGGCGAGGCAGGAGAGGTCTGCTGCACCATGTGGGATTCTCCCGGCTGGGCGCCGAACCGTACCGCACGCTACCGACAGCTCCACAGTGCAGCGCTCAACCACTGCGCCACCAGGGAGGCCACTAATCTGAATTTCTTATGACAAATGATGCTGATAATTTCCTCTGGGCTCTGATTCTCTCATATACCTGTGCTGGGCAATATCTGCCAAATACTTTAAGAGCATGCTTTGCCAACCTCCTGATTGCTTTCTGTGTGCAATTCTCTACACAGAAGCTTAGGATAGCAACAGGATGCAAATGGATTTTATTTTTAGAGTTCTATCAACCACACATATGTGTGTATGTATATACAGGTATAAATATTCATATATAATAAATATATATTATATATTACATATAAATATATATAATAACAAATGTAACTATATAGACACATCCACATAGTTTTACTTAAGAATTATAACTAAGTGATATATTTGCAAACTGAGAATATTAGGAAACATACATATCTAGAATAGCAGCTTTCTCATCTAGACCTAGTTAATGTTTTAAAATCTACAAGAGGCTCATCACATTCCTCTCTAAATTGAGCTCATTCCTTATGTCGAACTTGTATATTTCCTAAGGGACTAAAGAGATACCAGAAGTTACTGCTTTGCTTCAATTGGTATTTCATGTAAAAGTGTCAGTGAATATCCAAACAAAGTGACAGAAACAATAGGATGTACACATGCAAAAATTTTATCAGAAAGAATTGTCTTATGCAACCATGAGCCTCACTAGGCAGACCAAAATTTACAGGACAAGCCATCAGGAAAGGCAGGAGGACACACAATATGGGCTGAAGCTGCTATCCAGAGTTGGAATTTTTTTCTCAGGTAAGCTTCAGCACTTTTAAGGTCTTTCAACTGATTGACTCAGGCTCACCCAGATTATTGGAATGACCTCCCCTACTTGAAGTCAGTTGATTATAAACTATGACCACATCTACAAAATACCTTCACAGAATCACACAGATTGGTGTCTGATTAGATAACTGGAGTAGCCAGGTGAAGCTGACACACCCAATGAGCAGACCATCACACTGTTCTCTCAGGGGCCATGGGACTAGAAAGTTGAGGATTTTATCAGTCCTGTGTGTTCTGAACTCTGACATCCAAAATCATTTTCATCCTAAGGTGCTACATAAGGATCAGAGTTCTAAATAGTGCTTGCAGTAATCACTGTTACTAACCAAGGAGGAATTTGATTGAATTGCTAGAAGAAGAAAGTTCATTCTGGATTTCTTTTTTTTATGTTTTTCAAAGCACAAAGTAAGAGTGGGAGGGTTTCTTCTTCTCATGCAAAGCTATTATTCAAAGACCACTTTCCAATAATTCATTCATTATCTGTGGGAGGAATATTATTTAAGAGACCTTAAGTTGCACCATATGCATCAGAGAACAGCTCACCCTATGGCTAGCAATTATGAGAAGCAATTGTCTAGGAGTAATTGGAAAATTGTAGCAGGTCCATAAAACAGTGAAACTGTAAAGGACTCTTCCATATAGTTATTGTGTGGATTACTGCTCTGGAAGCACAGAAAGATGTGCCATGAGGATACATACATGGGAAATAAGAACTACATGGGAAACTGCTTGCCCCAGTGTGAATTTATCAATCATAAACTCAAATTATGAAGATTTCAACTGCAAAATTAAATGTTGTGATTTAGGGGCGGGATCAGGGTGGGAAAAGGTTTAATTCATTTTTGTTACAATTTTGCTTTTTATAAAATTCTAATTATTGAATCTAGTATGATATCACCCCAATATACCACTAACCTTTAACCTGAGTTTCTTATTCTAGAGTCCTTAGACTATAGGGTATACCCAAATACACATCAGAACATTTTCAAAAAAAATTCCAATTTTGTAAATGTGCCTATTTTGTTAGATTTTTGAGGGAAAGGGTTTACCATTTTCTTTAAATTACCAGATATTCTATTATCATAAAATTACTTTAAAAACTTGGGCTTATATCTCTTATCTAGGCAGTTGTCATTGGAATACAAATTCTTAAGGTGAAAGAAAGCCCCTATGAACAAGATTTCTTCATCTACAAAACCAGGATGAAAATATTTTCTTGAAAGTGCTATTGTGAATAATAAATGAGAGGATGAATAAAAATGTGGCATATTACAATGTGTTTTACCTTAGTTTGACCTTTTAAAGGGTAGAATATATCTCTGGTCTTCTACACTGAAAACTCTAATAGCCTGAACCTAGTCAGCTGCTTTGACGAAACCACTGAGGTAAATGCTTCAACTTTCTTTGAATCAAAGATGTGTTTCCATTTTAGCATATAATGTATATTTTAACTTAGGCATTTCTTTACTCCTTATAGAACATAAATTCTGAAATATCATATATACTTTTTAAGTTTTCAAAATGCCCCAACCTTTTAATATTTGTTTCTGATTTTTTTTCCTTTGTATTTCCTTATAGGGTAGGAAAAATATTTGTCCTGCATTCTTCTAAATTTTAGGCTGGGCTCTCTGTAACAAAAATCAGATTAACGGGGCCTCCCCGGTGGTGGAAGGGGTTAAGTCTCAGTACTATGAAGCTATCGGCAGCCACTGCAGCACGAGTTAGGTCCCTGGCCAGGGAGCTTCCCGCATGGTGCAGCAGACCTCTCCTGTCTCACCTACTGCTCCCCTCAGCAGTGTATTTCAGTCAATCTACCTTTTCTGCTCCCCATTTTGTCTCTGGTGAATCTTCTCACCCCCTCACATCTCTGGCCTACACCCCAGCTCTTGTATGCATAAATAAATGAAAAAAATCTTTAAAGAAAATCAGATTAACAGAAGTACACAGATTAACAGAAAATAAGCATACAGACTTATTTAATATACATTGTATGTGATGTGGGAAATCTAGTAGAGAAATGAAGACCTGGAAAGAGTTAAAACTGGGTGTTTTAATCCAAGGCCATAAGAATAGTAGAAAACTGGGGACAAGATGACAGCACAGTATAAGCCAGGGCAGTAAACTGCGGGAGACATCACAAGTCTTGTATGTTCTGAGCTCTCGCATTGTCCCTTTGTCTTTGGAGATAGGATGCTTCCTCCTCCAGGTATAGCTACAGACAGGCCTCTCTCATGAGGGTTTCGGATGCTTCGGGTGAAGTTCAGAAAGCCTTTCCCGCAAATGCCGTTTCTCACAGTATATGCTGAGGTGCCATATTTTGGAGTAGCATGCTCTGAACCCTGACAGCCTCATCATTTGTGACAATATGTGGGAAAACAGAGATAACTTAAGACTACATTATCTCACCAGCCTCATCTGTGGACATGAATGAGGTCACATTTGTGACTTTGCTTTCCCTGACCCGTATAATAAGTATGATCGTTCAGCTCTACCTCTAGAAAATGCTTCCCACTGGCATGTTTCTAGGAGGCTCCAGTGAGGTTCTCACAGACAGTGATTCCATCTGGACAACCCAGTGTCTCACCACCTCTGCTGAGCCACTGCCTGGGCCACTGTGTGATACTAGCCTACAGCTGTTGGCTACTCGCCTGCAACACTGCAGATCGGGCTATGCCTCAGGCTCTGCAGCAGCCGCACCACCAACTCTGCCCTGTGGCTGAGCTCCTGCAGAGGCAGGCTCCTGTAATGCCATTGGTACCTGAACCCTCAGCCTACTGGTGCCTCTGCCTTTCACAATTTTGATTGAAGTAAAATGAGGAAAAAGCACACTTCCTTCTATTACAATGGTCTCAGAGAATGGGCTCCTTGAATCCCATAATCATAGCAGAATTTAACACTGTGTGTGCCAGTGCCCTTTAAATTTACCAGCCCTTGGGGCCGGCCATTTTCTGTGCCACCGCATGAATGGTATGAGCATTCAATAAAACACACACAACTCCTGACTACTGGATATTAAAAAAACTGTAGTATCTCTCATAAAACACCTTACACTTTCACCAAAACAATGTGTAAAGCTTCTACGAGTACTGAGTACAATCAAAGAAATAGCTCTTAATAGTTCCAAATAAATCCACCACGGAGTGAAAAACCGGAGACTAGATGAACACGGCCACGTGATACTGGTGACAAAAACATGTACTAATACATGAGCGGACCACAAAGTGTTAAGAAATAGCCAAAATATTGTGTTATAACCACTATTTTAGATTACCAATTGTTAGGCTTCAATAGCCAAATTGCCATATTTGGATGGATATAAAGTAGGTAATATTCAGATATGGATAAGACTATAGTGAACAATATAGCCAAGGTTGCATAAAAATTATATATATATATATATATATATATATATATATATATATATATATATATATGTATGTATAAAAAATGTAGATAGAGATATTTTGGTTACTGATGGAGAATGTCAGTAACATTTGGAGAATGTCAAGAGCTATGTGTCACCAAACATATCTGCATTTGCCTCCATCATAGCTGAGATTTGCTATTGCACAAAAAGGTTGATAGGTAAACATACAGATGGAATTTTTTAAGTGTTTTTTTTTTTTTTTGCTATAACAGTGGCTTACATTGTTGTTTGTGTATTAAAAGTATAGGGTCATCCCCTCAAATGAAAATTCAGATTTTTTTCAAAGCTCAAGAGGAGGAGAATGTGAGAAGAAGCTGAATGCAAAGCTAAAAAGTAATGTATTCCTGCCGGCACGTCCACGCACTCTGGATGCTGAGAATAGTGCAGCTTTATTGTATCTCTGAAAAATGAACAAAACGTAAAAAAAAGGCAAATCCCAAAGTCCCACTACTTTGTGTTGCTCTGGTCTTTTATTATCCCAGGTCTCACTGCTCTATGCTATTGGCTGGAAACATCTTTCTATAACTTCTTATTTCAGAACAATTAGGGAGAGAACTTCTACCACATTCCCTTAGGCCCACATAAATTCCTACATCCATATGTATTTGCTTATGAAGTGAAATCAAATTGAGAGGCAAATGTAAAGCAGGTTATTATATATTTTTTTACTGATTCAGTTGCCTGATTCTTACTAATTTTACCATGAATTTCATAGATTATGGAATGGCTGATTTCAGAAACTGATGAAAATTTATAACAGAGAGGATAAACACTATATGAGTAGAAGCTATGCCAGCACCTGGTTATTATAAAGTTTTATCATCCAAAATGCCCTAAAAGTAATTTAAGTGCAATGTTCCACCAATACAAAGTAAAACAACAGCAACAACAAAGGACTTCTGTTACAATCTTGCTTGAAAATTTCCACCACTGGGTGCTTTCTTCTTTTTAAGGAAGCCTTTCTTTTCTTTTTAAAACATTTTTTTAGAGTAGCTTTAGGTCTATGATAAAATCAAAAGGAATGTACAAATATCTCCCATAGACCCCCTTGCTCCATTGATGCGTAGCAGACCCCTTGATGAGCTTCAATCTCTAGATGGTACTTTTTGTTTTTTAACAAGAATAAGCCTACATTGACACATCAAAATCATCCAAAGTCCACAGTTCACTTTAAAGTGCACTCTTGGTATGTGTACATTCTATTGGCTTTAACAAATGTATAACAAGATACATCCATCATATAACATACAGAGTATTTTCACTGCCTCAAAAATCCTCTGTGTTCTGCATAGCATTCTCTTCCCCAGTCCAATACCTGACCACCATTGATCTTTTTATTATCTCGAAAGATTTGCCCATCTTTTCTTAATAGTCTACTTGACATAAATATCTTTGCAACAGTGCCGAGTCTACCTCTCTTTATTCCTTCTGAAGCAATACAGAATGAGTTAATTCCTCCATCCAAGTGATAGCCTTTCAAATACTTGAAGACTGGGCCTCCCTGGTGGCACAAGGGGTTAAGTCTCAGCACTGGGAAGCTATTAGCAGCCACTGCAGCACGAGTTCTATCCCCAGCCAGAGAGCTAACCCACATGGCACAGCAGACCTCTCCTATCTCGCCCACTGCTACCCTCAGCAGTGTATTTCAGTCAATCCGCCTGTTCTGCTCCCACTCTGTCTCTGGTGAATCCTCTCACACACACCCCCACTTCTGGCCTACACCCCAGCTCTTGCATGCATAAATAAATAAATCTTTCTTTTTAAAAAAGTCAGTACTTAAAGACAGATATCCTCTGTCTTCTGAGTTTGTCTTCTCCCTCAACTGTTCCAAAGAGAATTAAAAGCATTATCACCTACATGAAGATGTACTCAAGTTTGTCAATAAGTTTCTAAAGTGTGTGATTTAGATTTATATCTACTGTTGTGAGCTTTGCAGAGCACAGACCATATATAATCATTTCTGCAGGCCCAAGGTACCAGGGCACTAATGAGTATGAATGTATTTGTTACATGAACAGCTGAATGAAAAATGTATTTGTGACATATATCTGAGGAGGCGCGATCCTCTATCTCTGAATCACATTGAGTGTTGTAAACCAATGTTAGCTGTAGATATATATCTTTCTAATATAAGTTACTTTTAGGTTTTTACTTCCCTATATAATAGGATTTTTCATCCAACTTTATTTTTCAAAGTATATTATAAACAAACTGTAAAGCAAGTGAATTAGTTTCTTGGGAATAAAACTTCTAAGAGATTTAGTATATGAGTTGCAACCTTTCTCATTAGTTGGCTCTAGTTCTGGATTGTTCTTGTGTCAGTTTTGAACAGGCTTATATTCTAAAGAAGATTTTGGGGGTTTGTTTGCTTGCTTGTTTCTTTAGAGCATGGCAATCATTTTACAAAGAGATTTTTCAAGGCTTACCTTGAAATGGTAATTCATATAAAAAATTAAATTAGGGCTATAGAAAAAAAAATTACACCTCTTTCTAGTACCAGTCTCTCAACAAGGACTCCAGGTGGTGGGAAATTTACTCAAGAGAAAGAGAAACAAGGCATCTGAGATTTATCATGGCAAATGTGTTGATTCTCAGCTTGGTAGGATGATTTGGGTGAATACTTGATAGAGACACTCCAATTCTCTCCAGCCTCAAGGGAACTTGTTACAAATATCTTGAGAGTGAAGCTGTAAGAAACTGAGAGAGTGGACCTAATAAGAATTGCCTCTACTATATTCCAGGGAGCAATATAAGAACTGAGCGAATGGGAAACCCAGCAGGGACCTCAATAACCTTTAATACAGTGGGCTAAAGCTGCTCTTCTTCTTTAGCAAGAGCAACACGTGCTGTGTTGTGTACAGCATTAAAGCACATTTGTGTTGACAATGGGACAAGTGAAAATCAAGTCACCATGTAAAAGTCAAGTAGCTAGTTAAACACTGAGCCTGAAACAGGTCACCAGGAAACAGAACAAAAAGAATCAGAATAAAATTCTGTGTGTGAAAGAGGTGTGAGAATAGGTATGTGAAAAGTATATGAAATTTATAAAACTGGTGTTTTGATTCAAAAGTTCAACTTGCCTACCACTTAATAGTTGGGTAACATGAATAAGATCTGAACCTCTCTGCTTTTTCATTTCGTTCACTGTAAATTGGGATAATAAGAGCGTCTGAATCATAGTTTGATTGTGAGTACTACCCTAATTCATTTAAAGTATGTATATATAGGGCCTCCCTGGTGGTGCAGGGGTTAAAGTCCCAGCAATATCAAGCTATCACCAGCCACTGCAGCACGAGTTCAATCCCCGGCCAGGTCGCTGACCCACATGGCGCATCAGACCTCTTCTGTCTTGCCCACTGCTCCCCTCAGCAGTGTATTTCAGTCACTCCACCTGTTCTGCTCTTCACTCTGTCTCAGGTGAATCCTCTCACCTCTCCCCCCGACACCTGGCCTACACCCCAGTTCTTGTATGCATAAATAAAAATAAATCTTAAAAAAGATAAAGTCTGTGTGTGTGTGTGTGTGTGTGTGTGTGTGTGTACAGCAGGTACTCAATAAACCTTAATTATGATTAATATCATTATCATAGTGCAAAAACAACCTGAATGTTCCATTACATGGGTAAAAGTGAATAAAAATGGTAAAACAATAGCACACATTAAAATCATATAAATAACAGAAAATGGGGAAATGGTCATTTATCAATTCATACATACATACCTACAATCTTCCATCCATCTATTCACCCACTTTTAACATTAGAATAACTATTATATATCAAATAATGCTTTTTAAATAGTGTCATAATTTCCTTTTAAATAAAGGAGATCTGGATTTTTTATCTAACTCCTCTACCTTTCTGGACTAGGACACGATTTAGTATAGAAAGAAAGTAAAATAGTATACAGAGATATTTATTTTTCTAGAAAAGTAATATAAACCTGAGAGTTTCACCAAGTAACAAGAGATTTGGAAACCAGGAGGTATATGAGGACATTCGTAGAGATAGAGGTCCAAGAAGACAACAGCAAGCTGAAACCAAAGGAAAAACATGCAAAACAAGAAATTCCTCAGGAAAGGATATTGCTGATGCAAATGTAGACAGGAAATTACTAATATTCAGCTTTATTTCTTGTACTTTGTAGAGCACCTACTCCACAAATGTTCATCACTGACTCTAGTCAATATAGTTTTGTGTTAGTGTTATTCAGAGTAATTGAAGGAGATAGAAATCTGTTCCATGTTTAGGTCAGTATGGCATAAAGAAGAGAATGCAATTTAGGAGACAAAGTATAAGGAGCTTGAGATTTTAGCAGAGATGGAAAATTGGAATAAACACTGTTCACGCTAGATAATTTACAGAACATCTGACAAGCTATTATAGCTGAAATGCTACTCTTGAAGAGTGCACTTGAGGTGCTGTATTAATAATTAAAGGGTAACATTTTCCTATGTAGTTGAAAGACCGAGGGGCAGAGGATATCCATAAGCATCCAGTAGAGACTTTTGTAAATTCTTATATGGAGGTGAACATATGGAGGAACTGTTCTTAAATTTGGATGAGGGAGGGTGAGTCTCAGGAAATGCATTCTAAGACACAACCACATTTGAAATATTTTGGGAGATAGGTAGGAAATACTCTAAGGGAAAATAGTGTTTTCATACCATGGAAAAATATGAACAAAGATCTAGAAACATGAGAGCATAAAGGATTTTGCAGGCTATGCTTAATCTAACTAACTCACCTTGACACATGATTCTTATTTATTTTATGGGAAAGTTAGTATACAGTATACTAACACTAGAACTCTGTAAATGTAGGTTACTTAGAGAAAAACAATGTTGTGTATATTATCCCACAGTCAAATTGAAAGGAATTTTATTTCATACAATATCAAGTAAAAGACCCCCTAGAGGATTCCATACCTCATCTTTCAGTCTTCATCCCTGACATGGGGCAGAAACAATCCATCCTCCTTGTAACCTGTACACATGTCTGATCTATAGTCACCATCAACAACTGGACACAGTGTGATTGTTTTAAGACATTAAGTTCTAGGTTAACTTGCTATGTAATCAAAGTAACCAGAACAGTACATTTAAATATTTATGATAAGGACTGACCAAGAAATCCAGGTATACCTGGTCACTGTATTTGCCAACTGTATTTTATTTTATTATAAGTATATTTATATAGTTTTAATAGTCCTATCTATTTTGTCATTAATGAAATGTAATATAGTAAATACAGGTTCCAAATCTGGAAATTGATAATATGGGTTTGGGTCCCGCTTACCGCATACTGGTTGTGTGACTTTGGAAGAATGAATTAATCTATGAGTGTCTATTTCTTCATCTGTAAAATGGGAATAACAGTATCCACCTCAGAGGGTTGTGCTAAGATAGGGCGCTATAACACACAAAGTCCTCAAAACTTGATGAAAACACAGTAAGCCCTTATTAATCCCTTGACTGCTTGTTTCTATTATTATTCTTTTATTTGCTCGACTATACTGTGAAATTGTGAATATTATTCCAACTTGATTATATGAAATTGAACCTCACAGAGGTGAAATATTTTGCCCAGGGACATGCAACTAATAGGTAGCAAAGCCGGAAGCAAAATTTGTCTTTTGACTTCAGATTCTATTTGAAAATGCACACCTCTGGATTTCACAGACTCACTGAAACAGAATGTGAGGGTAGAACCACCAGTACAATGTAAACATGATTCTAGGATGTTCTTATGCACAGGAAAGTTTGCAAACCATGGCAACTAACCAATAAAGACCACAAGATTACTACAAAAGATATATTAAAAAAAATCTGGGGTTTTGAAAGCTTTACAGCAGGGAAATAAAATCACTCTGTACCTTTCATATAAGTAAAATAATCCATGCCACACAGATTTTTCCATGAGATCCCCAAGTACTTTAAAACATCCATGCCCTGTGAAAAACAGTGTTCTATTACTGTAGGTTACCCTTAGTTGACCATGTGCGAACAAGAAGATGAGCTTGTCCCCAGGTGATAGGCTTCCTGTTGCTTTTTGGCAAGGATAAATTGCTCCAGGTACTCTGAGTCTGTTTATACAGCTGCTTACAGAGCTACAGAAAGTTTCCTGTGACTACTTTCCTGAGATAGACTGAACTCAGATAACCTCAGTGGATTTCCAGTTATTTTTTGAAGACGATACTGATGAGCTCCCCACAAGCTATATTGGGGGCACAAGTCAAAATACCTGTGGATTCTAGAGTGCATGATGAGCCTTTGATCTTTTTCCACTTCTCATTAAGAACCAGGCATCTGATAGGCACCTTCATCTCATTTTTTCTGTGAACCATGACTTCAACTCAATTATCATATATCCTATCTGTGATTGCTGGTGCAGGAGTACATGAACCATTATTGCAATGATAATGCAGGCAAAGAAAGGGAGACAGGCACAGAAGCACTTACTAAGGGATACCTTTTAAGAGTCTGTGAGAGCAATTGGGAAAAGGAAAAAAGAAAGGAGGGTAAGTTTATCCCCCCTTTGGGGAGGGTTGATTATTTCAAGTTCCTAAGCAACAGAGAAACAAAATTTGGTCTTATGCAGATTTAACGGAGTTTCATGTTTTCATGTAAGATAAAAGATGAGTTTGCTGGGGACCATAAATTATTGAAATACAGAGACAGGTGATTTAATTTTCTGTGATATGGATTAGAGAAAAAATTTCCTTAAGAGAAGCCTAAAACTAGGAGGCCTTTAGCTTCTACTGTTTAGTTTCTACTATTAATAGTAGAATTAATAGTTTCTACCATTTGAAATTATGATTTGCCTAGAAGTTGAGTTATTAAGTTTCACCATTCATTACAAGAGGTAGCTACAAAACAAATTGCCAATGTATGTATACTCTTCTGAGATACTGCAATAAGCACAATACCCTGATATTAAAGATTCCTTTAAGTTTCTTTACTTTGGAAACCCCTTTCAAAGCTACACGGACTTGGTCGTTTCATGTAAAAAATGTAGAAACCCTGGTTACTGGCTTAGCCGTGTACTAATTGTACACACTTGGGAAATTATTTGAAGGTCTTAAGCTTTCATTTTCTGATATGTAAAGATTGAATGGTAGCCTCCTCTATGATGATGCTATAGCTCTCATGCATGAAATTAATAGATCACATTTTTCTCGAAAGCTCTCCTGAAACCTACAAGTCCTTTTTTATCATACCCTCACCATACTTTCTATCTCTTCCCCAGGAACACACACACGCACTCCACATTGTACAATCAGGCAAACAAGTGAATGCCCAGTACAGGGGTCTCTCTGGTGGCCTAGAGGTCAAGTTTCAGCGCTATCACTGCTAAAACCTGAGTTCGATCCCTGGCCAGGGAGCTAACCAACATGGTGCAGCAAACCTCTCCTGTCTAGCCCCTGCTCTCCTCAGCAGTGTATTTCAGTAGATCTACCTGTTTTGCTCCCCACCCTGTCTCTGGTGAATCTTCTTCCCCCTGACCCCGGCACCTCTGACCTACACACCAGTTTTCCTACACAAAATTAAAAAAAAAAAATCTAAAAAGAAGTACTTAAAAAAGAAAAAAAACAACGCTCAGTACATACTGGTGTATGAATGAAGGAATGAGAAAATTCTTGAGAAACACTTATGAAGTTCATTTTATTATCAACATTTTAGAGATAAATAAGCTAAAGCTCCAAATTTTAATATGCCTAGGACCCAGACTCAAAGGTAGAAAAACCAGGATTTAAGCATCTGTCTTCTCACTCTATCATTCAGATTTCAAGATGGTGTTTCCCTTCAGAAAGTTCACAGAGCACTTTGTGTTTTGCTAGTGGCCACTATCCTATTCTTGTATTGTAGGTATAAGTCCTGACTTTACCTATTAAGTAAATTATAGATTCCTTAAGGACCAGACTGGACATCACTGACCTTTTTCTTTGAATTCATGATGCCTAGTTTACAAATATTTGTAGAATTTAGAAATTTAAGTTTCTAGAGAGATCCCAACAGTCCTTCTGAGTTGATTTAACATAGCTCTATCTATGGCAAAGGAAAGGATTAAATGTTTTTACAGCAGGAAGGTTATTATGCTTCTTTTACAGCAAATTCAAGGTTCTTTCTATTGTCTTAAATCCATCATAGAATTTTATGTGCTTTTTGTAAAAATACTATATTTTTCTCCATAGTCTATATATTACATTCTGTCTCATATTTTTCACAGAATTATTAGAAACCATAAGATAATTTCTCATAATCTTATTCTCTGCTGAAGTTCTTTATTATATGATCTTATAGTTAGGAAGCAATATTGAACTAAGATCTTAGAATATTCAGGGAAAAAAACAAGCAACAAAACATAATTGGGGTTAGTTCTATATGCAGTGAACATGGATACTTTGGCAGTGGCCATGATGTGGTAATAATACCTTAATAGGGATATCCTCTATCTCTAAAACACAATCAAAGTTGTAAATCAGCATCACCTCAGTAAATAATAATAAACATAATAAATCCCAAAGATAGGAAAATTTTATTCTTACCAATTTCTAATAATTTTTGGATATTTCAGATGCATTTCAAATAAACTTTGTTTTATGTGGCATACTGTTTGAATTGTACCAGTATGACCTCTGTATGTTGTGTTTTAAACTTGATTTTAGAACTCTAGATGGTTTCCTAAGTTATTTTTAATTCATGTGAATTACCTGAATTGGAGGTCCATTAACTTTCATTAGTCTGTCTCAGGAGCTGACTGCTGGCTAAGTGCCAAACTCCTGTAGCCCGAAGGGTAGCGATAGATGAGGTATGGCAGTATGAAGAGGCCAGAAATAAAGGTAAACCTACAAGAGCCCAGCCCACTTACTCTTCTGCATTCAAATGAACAAGATGGCAACTCAACTAGTACTTTCAAATTAAAAGCTCAGTGGAAGGCAAGAGGCAGATTTCCTAGGTTACCACTGTGTTTAGACTCCTCTTTTGGTAGGTAGGGCTTGGCATTACTCTAAAGGTCCCTGATTTTATTCATCCAAATGTAGCAAAGAAACGAAAAAGATGATTACACTGGGAGCGCTTATGACATTTTACAGTGCCAGGATGATGGAATATCTGCTTAGTTAAGAAGTTTTACCTTCACAGTTGCTGCTACTAGGAATCCATCACTAATGAGCTCAGACCCATATATCATAGCTAGAAAGCATGTGTCAGCCTGAGCACAACCCAAGCCCTGGCATTTCAGGACTGTACTCTAATTTCCATCAGAATTTCTCAGGGTGTGCATGATCTTTAGAGAGAAGGGGCAGCTGTCAAGAGAGGACATGAAGACAATGGATTATAATTAAAGAGCAAAACAAGATGATACCACTAATGAAAGGAATCATGCTTAGAGTCAGACCATCGTAATCTGAATCTTAGATCATTCATTTCCATAAAGACCTTAATGGAATCAACTTGACAGCTCTGAGCCTCAGTTTCACCATGTAAAAATGGATACAGTATTAACTACCATTGGGGGTTTTTAGAATTAAACCAGAAAACGAATAGTGGCAAGCATATAGTCCTGTTTAGGACTATATGTAGTTGTATGTATGTAGTTGTATGTATAAGTAGCTAAACAGTTACCCCTCATCACACCTTAGAATCCTTGTGCCAAAGGAAATCACCAGGTGTGACTGAGATTCTATGACTCAATGGATTTTTTTCAAGTTTTCTCTGTCAGAAAGGAGAGAAGTGTTTATGAATTATGTAACAGGAAACACATACCCTGTGCAAATGTTACTGAATAAATTTGCCAGTAAAACATTCTCCCAGAGAAGGAAGAAAGAAGTAGATGAGAAGGGCAGGATCTATTTCTCCCCTCCTGGATCTTGCCAAATCCAATGTGTGTTGAGTCATATTCAATAAACCTCTATAATCCTGCAAAAGGAGCCGTTCTAGCACACATAATGAACACAGTTTTTGTCTGTTTGTTTTTCCCTGTTGAATGACTGTATTTCCAAAGGTTTGCACCTGTAAGTATTCTGAATATGTTTATTTCCCATGGCAATGGCCAAAGACACGTTATTCTAGTCGAACAATGCAAATGATCCCATATGAGCAAAGATTTCACATGGTCTCTAAAGACAGCCTCAAAATCAGTTGTGGCAGCTTCCTTTAATGTTTTCATTCATTCATTCAAGAAATATTTAAGTGCCTTCTGTGGGGAGGCACTATGAAACACAATAGTCAACACTTAGAAAATAAGCCTGTCTTTGTAAGTTTACAAATTCTCCACAGCCTATTCTGTTCAGTTGGACTACTACTAATTTTTAATGGCATCTTTTTCTAGTTACTGAAGACAGTCATATTCTCATACCAAATCACATGGAGTAGATAGAATTGGATGTTTAACAGTGAGCTTCATGCAGTGTATCCACATTTTGATTCTCAATGCTGCATACCTGAAATTTATATAATGTTAAATGCAATGTTACTTCATTAAAATTTGTTTTAATGAAAAAGATATAGCATTGAATGAAAATTTAATCATCCCATTCTCTGCAAAATCACCATGATCAATACTCTGGTACAAATTTTTCCACTTTTTCTAACCTCTCTCTATATTTATATTATATATCATTACTTTCTAAAAAAATGATACTATATTATACAATCTTTAATATGTGGCAAATAACTAAGTCATAGTAGTTACTCAATATATTTCCTCTTAACAAAGTTTGCAGGCTTTGAATTAACTTGAATTTTAAAACAAACAGGGTTAGGAATAAGATGTTAGCCTTTTTAAAAGACAAATAGTCCTGGTAGAGGCATGAAAGAAAAATTTCCATAGAACTTCCAGCTTTAACCTGATTATCCTCTTACCAGATGGTCATTATTCTCCAAATCTTAAAAGATGGACTGACTTTATCAGACAGATAGTTTCTTAAAGAAACTATCCAGTGACATGATAATTCTTCCTCCACAGTGCCAAGAAATATTTGAATGGATTATTTTTCAAAGGATTTTTTTAAACTGTTGTAGATTAATAGGAAGCTGGTTCCTTTCTGTGGCATTCAAAAAAATATGAAAGACAAGTCAAAATCATTTTAGAGAAAAATGCCATTTTATATCAAACCATTTCAGGAAGATTCTACTTTTTTTTTCCACAATTCTTTTCTATGCCTTTACAGCAGAGTTATAGAAGATTGTAATTTTCAGTTCTTCTATCTACTTTTATTAAAACCTGAAGTGGGTGTGTATGAAAAATGAAAGCCATTTTTCCTTAGTAATAATGCTAAAATTTTTAAAAAGATTTTAGGTTAACTAACTATGACTCTCATATGCTTTCAATCCCAAGGAATTCTGTGGTGCTCACTTATCAACAGACAAAATGACTTCATGATTTTTCTAATTCTCTTCTTATTGCTGTTGTCATTTTCCAGAAGCGCTGCCAGAACTAAAGGGCCTCCTTTGAAAACGACATTACAAATTGAAAACTTTCTTTTAGTCTCATGGCATGAAACTTTGTTCACATCCTATTTTTTATGTCCTACCATGTTTGAGAAACAATTGTCCACCATATTGAAATGTAAACACTTCATTTTAAAGCCTATCATTACACACTTATAGATGCATAAAGACATCAGAAACGGTTGCAATCAACCCTCCTATTTCAGTACGTGAACACACGCTCAGGGAGGTGACCAGAGAGAACAATGCTTCTAATGTGCCAGTTACACTACAAGGTTATTTATTCTCCCTCATGTAAATCTGGTAACCAATTTAAAATCAGAGTCCACAGTCCCAGTTTGTGATTACTTGTTCATAGTCATAAGGTGATTTAATTTGTAGAACTGAGGCTTTTGCTGGAGACTTCTGTCTCTTCCTGCTCTACCAGGCTGCTTTGATCAAGCAAAAGCTTCTATGAATATAGCGACAGCCTGAATAGGAGAGGGGCTTGGGGTACTAAACCATACTGCTGGAGATAAGAGATTTAAGATGGAAAACTATAAACGATTTTATCTGTGCTACATATACTACCCTGTTAGACAAGATTAGAGATATCCCCTAATTTAATACCATCTCTTCATAGACCGACTAGTTGAATGTGGCTGAATATATGGCTTCATGGTTTAAACCTATACTTGGAAAATTCTAATATTTTTATGGTTTATTTTTATAAAGCTATCCTAAGACTTTGAACATTGATTTGTTTATTATAAGCAAGAGTATAGCATATTTACCACTATTATTTTAAAATGAGCACTCAGGTTCAAATCCAGATTTTAACACACACACACACACACACACACACACACAAAATTACAAAACTCTATGATAAGGGGAAGAAGGGATGAATTGACAGAGTACTGTGGATTGTTAGAATACTGAAAATATTATGTTTATACTATAATATTGGATACTTGTCATTATGCATGTGTGAAACCCATAAAATATACCTTGAGTAAACTACGGATTTTGGATGATAATATTTCAACGTATTGATAGGTTCATCAGTTCTGACAGATGTACCAGTCTGGAGGGGGTGTTGATAATGGGTGAGGCTATTAAGTGTGGCGACAGGGTATATGAGAAATCTCTGTATCTTCCTCTCAGTTTTGTTGTGAACCTAAAATGTCTCTGAAATTAATAGTCACTAAAAAATAAATTATAAAGCTAAAATATGCTCTGCGATAAATACTATGAACTAAGTACAGAATACAATAGAATATGAACATAATCAAGGAGGTATCTAATTATAGGTGAAGATTATGATAAGGCTTTGTATAGATTTTCAACACTTCTACCAAATACAGATGGTTGCTCTTTTTCCTGAGGAGCTTGGATCTGATTGGAGATACTAACTACAGCACAACACAATTGTAGTGCTAAAATAAATAAATACAAGAATTTAAAATAAACCATCCTGGAAATTATATCTATGGGTCCAAGAAGTAGCATGGTGAGTATGACTTGGAAGGTGGAAGCAGAACTACTTTGCTCAACTTACTATTACAGCATTACACAGAATTGCCAGTATGACAAGTAACAGTTAATGAGAAAAACAAGTATATTTTGCAATGACATACAATATCGTATTACACAACTGTGATATGATACAATGCAGTTGATTTTCCAGTGTTCAAACTGCAGTAGTGACAGACTAAACATGCATAACACAGTTTAAATTCATATTAAGCTTCCATGTCATTCTTGCTTCAGAATTTCTTTGTTACTATTGATTGGATGTTGAAACAAAGATATTATAATTGATTTCTTATTTGTAGAAAGAATTAAAGAATTGTGAATTCCTCTTTGGTTTTAATAGTAGGCTTTTGCTTCCCTGCATGTCTACTGAAATTTCAATGAAGTTACTAGATACCCACTACTGTGCAAAGACTTAACTATAAACATTTTACTGATCAATGCAAAATTGTTAGAATCATGTCCTTTGATGTTTAAATTTAGCAAAGTTGGTTGAAATTCCAAGTTAAATATGTTCAATACAAACATTTTCATCAAAGATTGTAGATGGAGGTTTATGATTTGCTTCTGGTGTAATTTCTTTGGTAATGGAAATGATTTTAAGTTCTAAACATTGGTTTACCATAGTTAGGATAATAATTAGACCCCACAGAGAGTGATCTGTGTAAAAGAGATCAAGTGGGAGAGCAAGTGATTCTGAATAAAATAAATGCAATAGTTTTTCACCCCAAATTTCTATTATTAGTTTTGTCTTAAGGTAGAGAAAAGGAAGAACAAACTTACAGACTTTTAAACATATGCATAAAAATGTCAAGGGATAAAATATTCTAGAGCATGATCAGTAGCTAATATGATCCCAACATACTCTGAACAAAACCACAGTAACTACAGCTGCCTAAGTGGTATACTTACGGTCATAAACTGAATTAGAAAATCAAAGAAACTATCAAAGAGATAGTAGAGAAGATCCAGATAATTAAGTTAAGAACTTTCAGAATATTAGAGCTTTCTGATAATTGACTTAAGTGTGTATAATATATACACATATATATTTCATTTGTTACATTTGAAATGGGACTTTCTCCCAACCTTTGCTAATTACATAAACTTCAAATGGATTTTACCCATGCTTTAATTACTCCACTCACAAAATGAGACTAAGAATATATTTCAGACATTCCTATTTCCAGGTTGTTCAATATTCAGAAATGATGAAGTGTTTTTGAAATTTGCCTGAAGAATCTAGTACAAAAACACAAGTTAAAAATAAGTAATTGGGTTGAGATTATAAATACAAAGGTTTAAAAGGACATGACCACAGGAGAATCTTAAAATATTTATAAATTCTACCAAATCACCTTATGTTATATTTGGGAGCAAATATTCAAAAGCAAAGGAATAGTCACACTGGAAGAAATACATCCTTGTGTAAATTTTAAAATTAGCATTCATTGGAGCAATCAGGTTAAGGTCAGTCATTCTACAGAAATATGCGTGAAAAAGAGTGTTGTGTGTCCTTCATAAAACAGCCTGGCATCTAGAAAATGCCTGGATCAAACCCTCGGATTTTTGTAGTTAAGGTTTAGGGCTTGTAAGTCAGCCTGGGTAACAGTCAGGCTTAAAAACTTTACTAGTCTGAGCCTGTTGCTTTGAGAGCTGCAGTTTTATCATCCATAAATTGGGGAAATTACAGTGACTACATTTTGGAATTTTTAAGAGGAATAAATGAATAATTAAAAGTCAGCTGCTTGGAACAGTGCCTCCCTCATTATAAGTTCTCAATATATTAGCTATTATTTCTTATTTTATTTCATAAATTACTCCTCACATTTTCATAGCTTTTGATTTAAAAGAACAGTTTACCTAACAATATTTTCTGAAGGAAAAATGTCCCAGGAAACAACACATTTTAATGGCAGCGTGTGACTATCCTATACAATTTTCAATATCTTTTACCTTTTACTGCATAGAGTCAAATATAGGAGTGCATAGCACTTTAATTCATCATCTCTATATACTACACTATAATCCAAAGTCTAGATTCCACCCTCCACTATTCAGTTGAACCCTTTAACCCAACATACCACCTCTCCCTTCTGGTAGCCACTACTTTGTTCTAATGGTCTAAGAGTTTCTTTTTGCTTTATTTTGTTTTCTAGTCTTATTTCTTTATCTTCCACATCAGTGGAATCAATGTCTACTCACCTATAAAAAAAAAAAAAGAAGACATCTTGGGCCTCCCTGGTGGCCTAAGGGTTAAGTCTCAGCACTTCACTGCAAAAGGCACCAGCCACAGAGCTAACCCACGTGACACAGCAGACCTCTTCTGTCTCGCCCACTGCTCCCCTCAGCAGTGTATTTCAGTAGATCCGCCTGTTCTATCTCTGGTGAATCTTCTCATCCCTCCCGCCCCCACACCTCTGGCCTATACCACAGCTATTCTATGCAAAAATGAATAAACAGAATATCTTTTTTTTTTAAAAAAAAAGAGGAAATCTTGCCATTTGTGACAACAGGTTGGATCTTTAGGGTATTATGCTAACTGAATTCTGGATATACTAAATCAGATGGAGAAGGACAACTGTTAGGCACTTGAAACCAATGTGATGTTATAAACCAATGCTACCTCAGTAAAAATTGAAAAAGGAAAAGAAAAAGAAAACATACAGTCAATATACAAACTACTATTAAGAGGTAAGAATAACAGTCCATCACAAATATCTAACAAATACTTCATTTCTTTCATTAGAAAAAATCAAGAGATACAAATTAAAGTTGCGGGTTGTGTAACTGCCTAGGTCAACTCAGTCTTTATGACTCAGTCTCCCATTTTGCAGAGAGGATAATAAGCAGTCCTTTGTTCCTTTCAGATTGGCTAAAAGAATCAAATGAAGCAATACAAATGAAAGTCCTTTGAAAGCTACAAAGTGGTGGTATTAATAGCTATGCTAATACTCATAATAATTTTAATAGCACAGATAAATCTGGCATTAATTCACAACAATGGCTCATCTTACTGAGGACATTACAATGATCTATTTTCAGTGTAGAAAGTTCCCAATGAATTGGCAAGTATATAGAAAAAGACTGTTGGAATGATGCCAAAGCTGGAATATCCTTAACTCCAAGCAGTTTCCAGCTAGGTATGTAAAACTACTCCACCTTGTAAAATGATTACTTCATTTAACATTCATCAGTTTGTTCCTGTTTTGAATATTTGCCAGCTTGTTTTCTGAAGGGGTTTTGAGTTATTTCTACAAAAGGTGGGTTATTATATTTTTGACTATCAAATGATTGTTATATTATCTTTAAGTTCTTCAAGAGCAGTGTTTAAAAAATAAGCATTAAATTTTAAGATAAGGAGTTTCATTGTTCCCAATGATGCACTTTGTCATTTACCTCAAGAAAATAGAACCCTCTTTATTAGTGTCATTTACTTACACTCAAAATGCTTTTTTTGGACAGTTCAAATTCTAAGAGAATTACAGTGTAAAGACTAGTCTCTAGCAAGTATTCAAAACTCTAAACTACGCATAGTTTTATATGATTTTAACATAATTTGGGAAGATTAAATGAAGGACACACAAAAATTCAACTATTTTCAAAACCCTGACAGCATTCTGGTCTATTTGTACTTAAAATACTGATATCTAAACATATTTCTTATATTTATAAATCAAATAGAACTTTGTGTTTTGTAGTCTAACACATTCTATTAATTAACAACATGTGTTGCTTACATAGAATCCACACAGTGGACCATGTTCTATGAATCTAGTTAATGTACTGTTGGTAAATGCATAGTTTTTGGAACTCTTATTTTTTTACTGATTTTACTTAAAATATGCACATACATACACACACACACACACACACACACATACACACACACTTTAGCAGGTCAGGTGATTAATAAAGTCAAGATGTAAAAGAAGTGTGCTCGTTGAGTACATAGTGATGAATAATGCAAACATTACCCAAACTGTCAAACATTATTTATAGACCAGTAGATTAAATTACTATTCTACAAAGGAGTTTCCCAATCTTGCCCTTCTGTCAAATGTGTTTTTATATCTGGACTCAAGTATATGTGCATAAAACGTCAATGCTTTTGCTTCAGACCATTTGAAAAAAAATTTACTGTCTTAACCACAACAAATTAAAGGCTGGAAGGAGTTCCATGCACACCTTCACCCCTGAGCTATGGCCACACAATATTAACTCTTGTCATTTGATCCCAGCTTTAGCATAATCTTACCCCTTAGTGATTTCCAACAGTCTCACCCCTGAGTGATTTCCACCATGATAGTTTTATTAGAAACGATACCCATGGTGTCAGGGTCTCTGGAATAATACTCCAAAGCAATTCTACTGAATTCTATTTGATTCTATTGAAATTGTATTCTAAAATCTGGATGGAATTTCTGACTCCATCCAGTTAAACAATTATTATAGATGCCTGAAATTGGCATCTAACAAGCAATACTGGGACAACAGTGTACTACAAAGTTGTACAGATCATGGTCATCACTGTCAATTATGCAACTGGGCAGCTGGAGAACACTGATATTTAGATAGACAATTTCAAGAACAGTGCAGCAAATCCTAAGAAATTGAGTATGGCACTATGCTCTGGAAGGAATATATGAAAAATTCAATTCAGACAAAGGTATCAAAATAGCTTCATGATGATGCATCCATGGGGTAGATTTGCAGGATGCTAAGAGCATTTACATGTCAATTCACCATGTTGTGGACTAAGCAACTTATTGAGTTTTCTGTGCTTGTCCCATTATTTTTCTGAAAAGGAAATGATATAGCTAATGTATAGCCTCCCTGAAATATTGACAAAAACAGTAGAATTATTCATAAGCTTCTCACTGTAAATATTTTACTTTATATGTTTGATTTTGTTTTGTGCCTCAAGTATTGCATTAACTAACTCAATAATCAAGGACTGTACTTGGAGTTTCATAATGCAGTCCTATGAACAATGTCTAGATTTAGTAATGTTTTGACCTTTTGTTTGGGTGATAAATTTTCAGATGATATTCAATCATAGTGGTGATAGAAGTTATTACTTTCTATTGCTACTTGAATGATTTTGTTGCATCAGTATTTTGGGCAATTGACTAGTAGGTATTTATCATTTTTCATTTAAGATTTTCAGGATTAAGAATTGAATTTGTAATCTCTGAAAGTTGACAACAGGGACTACATGCTTGTCCTGACAGCATCTTACTCACCTGAACACCACAAATGTCAATCTCAATGTCACTGCAAAACCACATCAGCTACAAACAGGCAGTAGACCTTTCTGTAATCTGTATCATAATCAGGAAAAACAAATAATGCCAGGACACCTCTATTCATAAGCTAAAGTTATATGAAGTATTTTATTTCAGTCCAGACTTTCCATATGATTAGTAATAGTAATACTCCTCTTCTTAGAAGTGAAATAGTTCTTATAAAATTATTGGCCTCTTGTATGTTGAGGGAGTTTAAATCCCAAATTATTTAATGCAGAATTAGTAACTTCAAACTTTCCTGATCCAGCTTCCTCTTAACCTTTCAATTAAAGTGTCTGATGTGGAAAATCAATAGCTGCAGTTACATAATCTGTAGCATTTCATGAGAGAGAAGATGGTGCAATTATGACTAAGCTAGATATATAATTATTTTTTTATATCCTAACTAAAGTTAGAAAGCTAAACTTGGAGTGTTGCTCTAGAAAAGTGCTTTGCTCCTTAAACACTTTCAAGACTTCAAATCCGAAGACCTTCCTATTAATTGATCTTCAGATTGTCACTATGTGCTAGCAAGGAGAAAGTGGCACTTTCCATGGATTTTTTGCTTTGAAATTTCATATTCCTAATAGCTGCTGATAGAACAAACCTTAAAGAAAAGAAATGAATGTGAAATCTTTTAGTTTTAGTTCCTTCAATGTTTTTAGTGTCTAGGTACTGGATTCCACTCTCAGTTGCTATTGCTCTCATTGCTAAAAACTAGCCACAATTAAAGTTTAATTTATAATGATTTTCTAGCAGGAACTTGCATTTTAACATGGAGAGCTAATAACTATTCAAGGAAGAAAATTTGGAGAATCATGGATAGTGGAAGATGAGAGATCATGAATAGAAGGCAGCATCTGAATTTTTTTCAGTTATACCAAATTGGACAACACAAGTTATGGTGCACCTCAATTATATAGTTTCTATATCTGTCAGTCTATCTCTCTTTCTCTCTTCCTGCCCCTCTCTCCTTCCTGTTTTAGGCGCCTTCCTGGTCCTAAATCCCTTTACCTAACAAATTCAGTACTACTGCACTACTTCTATGAACAAAAATCAGACTTTGAAATCAGAGATATAGGAGTTCAAACCCCATATCCTCCATTAAGACCCTCTATGATTTGGGGCATTTTGTTTTACACCTCGAAACTTCAGTTTTCTCATCTTTAATATAATGATAATAATAAAATAGACTTCACAGGCTTGTGAAGTTTAAATAGATGGTAACTGGAGCTTATCTTGCTGAAGACCCTCTGAGAAGCCATGTTAAATGTACCTAAAACTATTAACACAAGAAATGGATGGGGGTATTTATACTGTGGGACGTGTCTCCTTTTGGTTACAATTTTCAATGTTAAACTTGCGCTTTCATATTTGCCTGTATCCGAGCTCAATTGTCTGAGTAGGTACCTATGAACATTCTCAAAAATAGCTGTAAAGAAGCCCCAAAGCCTAGACATCATCCATAAGTCATTTTTTGCACAAGAAAAGGTGCTGTCTGTGGAACTCGTTGGCAGTGCAATCACTAAGCTAAATATGTGGGTCAAGAGCATCTTAGGCAGAACCAAGAGGAGTTCAATAAGCCCACTTTACCTCTTGGCTAAGTTCTCACCAAGTGTCATTGCCAAAGGTGTCACTACGTATAAAATTCTTAATGTTAATAACTTATTCAATATGAAAATAATAATACAACGTAAACTTTTAAATAAAACAGCCTTTGAAAGTATCTAGTTAAGAGTTGAGAAAGTTGAAGAGTCAATATAAAATCTTATCATTTGACAATATATAAAGACAGATAAATCTCAGACTCAAATGAGAATCCTATCTTGGCAATTTAGAGATTGTAATTTTGCACTGGCTCCATAATCTGATTTAGCCTGAATTTCTTCTGCTGAGAACTGAGAGTTCTATCTATTTTTTTCATTCGCTCCTCAAAACAGTAACTGTGTTTCTATTGTTTGTCACTGTCTATTCACAATTGGGCTCAATTAGCATTTGGTACCTCCTTGACATCCTTGGGGGACTGTTGTGAGTTTAAAATTGGATGACAAGTATAAATATAAAAACCCAGAGCATGTCAATTTCACTTCCTTTCCTTCCATTGTATTATAGTGAAGTAAGTAGACATGTCATCAGAGTCCTTAAAGTAAATCCTTTTTCCCCCTAGCAAGGTCAAGTGACAGATCCACAAATTCCAGTCATTTGTGTTTTACAACATAATGCCACAAGGCCTTAATCCACAGTTCCAGACTCGAATATTGGTCAGCAGACTTTCCTGGTATTTTTATTATTAATTTTCTGTATATAAATTAAAATATCTCTACTTTTTATGCTCTATTTTACTTTCTAATGTTCTACCGTACTTCTCACCTATTTTCTATTACAATTTACCAAATATAACTTTGTTTATTTTTTTTTAAGATTTATTTATTTATGCATACAAGCTGGGGTACAGGCCAGAGGCATGGGGCGGCGAGAAGGTTCACCAGAGACAGAGTGGGGGGCAGAACAGGCAGACCAGAAATACACTGATGAGGGGAGCAGCGGGCAAGGCAGGAGAGGTCTGGGACACCATGTGGGATTCTCCCTGGCTGGGCTTCGAACTCACATCGTGCACTGCGACAGTTCCACAGCGCCGCACTCAACCGCTGCGCCACCAGGGAGGCCCTATAACATTGTTTATTTTAAGTAACAGGAGATTATGTCTTTCCTCTGACCGATTTTGCTTCCGTTTTGTTCAAAAGATACCCCACTGAGTTACCTAGCAAATCGTTTACCAGACTTATAATGCCTCTACTCACAGGGCAGCTACACATGAAACAATAACGAGATTCATAAAATATTACCATTATGAATCGCTATGACATTTTGCTATTTTCCTTTCAAATATTTTAACACTACAATGCCAGTAAGTCTGGAAAGTAGACATCTTTTTTGGATTGTAACGAAAAGAAAATTATTCAATAGAATTCTAAGTTCCCAAGAGGCATCACTGAATCTTAGTTTTTACTAATTGCTCCACTTGAGAAGCTTTAAATATAGCAGTTATATAATTTGGAAATAGCAGGGATTTCTGTCAGGGATTGAAGCATAACTTCACTCCCTCACCAAAAAGAATTTTAAAGTACTAATTCTGCACTGTACTATTTCAGGGTTTGTACAAAGAGAATTATTTAAATACGTCCCCAAGCTCTCAGAACTCCAGAACCTAAGAAAAAATTGGCAAGAAAAAAAATTTTTTAATTTAAAAATACATAAAATGCTAACCAGAGAAGAAAGGCAGGAAAGTGGACCATAATTTTAAGTCTAGTTCATGTACACATGTCTTGCAGCTCATATTAGTGATAAATGTTTGTGGACAGAGGAACAAACATACTTTTATAGTCCTTTCAGATTGTATTTTTACATGTTAGTTATGCAATAAATAGCTAGTGATGACAAAGAGGATTATTTAACTATAGATTTGAAGCTTCTTTGAAGGAACAAGAAAAGGAAACTTGCTAGGCATCAAGATCAGACATGGGGCCTCCCTGGTGGCACAGAGGTTAAGCATTGTGCTTTGGAGCTATTGGCAGCGGCAGCAGTGATGTGAGTTCAACGCCCGGCAGGGGAGATTCCCACATGGCGTGGCAGACCTCTCCTGCTTCGCCCGCTGCTCCCCTCAGCAGTGTATTTCCGTTGATCTGCCTGTTCTGCTCCCCACTCTGTCTCTGGTGAACCCTCTTGCTGCCTCATGCCTCTGGCCTGTACCCCAGCTTGTATGCATAAATAAAAAAATAAATTAAAAAAAAGATCAGACATGCTCTGTTCTTCCTCAAAGACTGTTGTACCTGGCCTAGTGTTCACAGGTTTCAGGGCTTAAGACATGGACCTGTCATCCTAAGACCCATCATTCAGCTCATTACACCTCCTTCTGTTCCAGGCACAGATTCTGTCACGTCTCATTGTCTCAACAAAACCTTCTCTACAGATTAGCAAAATACACCCATGTGTGGTGATTCCCATTGAGAATCACCTGGGCTGGCTGGGTTTTATTTCTCTATCTTCTCCTTCCAACAAAAGGTGTGAATCTATTCAAGAGCTCTGAGCACATCTTCTTTCCACTATTCATTGATTTAGAACTTTTCTTCACAATATTCAGCTTTCACTTTTGTACTTACAAGTGTTTTTCTGGTGCCAACACATGGCACAACCAAAATCAGCAAGGCCGTTGAGAGAATATTTAATTCTGCCTATTGAGGTGTTTTATCACTTTCCTGGTCAAATCACTAAAACTGTCTAAGACTTATTTTTTTTTCAGTATGTAAAATGAGCATAAAGTGTTTTCCCACAGAGGTACATGTGAAGGTTAAGTAAATTATGCAGGCAAATCAATTTTTAACATGTACAATGCTATGTGAAAACAAATGGTACTCGAATGTTAGATTTTCTACCTCCATATTTAGTAAGGCAAACAAATTCTAAATAGATTAAATTTGGAGATATTAAATATTGTATTTCAATCTAACATTTTTTCATAATGACTATATTTTGAGGCTACATATAGGTGAAGCAGAAGTAACATGTGAGTGGAGGCTGATAGCTATGTAGAAAATGTCATTACATAGATAAGAGCAACACATTGTTTAATATTGTTTTGAAGTTTGTCTTTTAAGAGAAATTGAGCTTTCTATAGATTCCAACTGTCCTCTTTTTGCAAAAAGAACCTTCCTAGTTTAAAATAGGTAGCCACAAAATGTCCCAGATCGAGCAAAGACTTTTTGCCCCTCTTTATTGGAAACTAGCCTTAGAACATGGACAGATACAAGCTCCAAAAAGGCTTTGACATTGCAGCAATGTCAATGATGTGATGCTAAAAAAAAAAATAATAATAAATCTAATGAATACTTAAAAATGTGTTACTTGAAATCTATCTGGAACTCCTCACCCTAACCCCTACCCCTCCCTTTGCTAGTCCTGCTGGTGTTCTGGGTGGGCTGGGTCACTCATGTAATTCTGCTAATTAAAACCACAGAAACAACTATCAAAGTCAGAGTGACCGGGGTTATTTTCCTTTACAGTCTGCACAGAAAAGATCAAGTAAGGTCAAGCAGTCAGCAGGAGTAATGCAGATTTTTAAAACCAATATTCCATTATCTGCATTTAATACCACCTGGGTAGAATGGCAATGGCATCATGATAATTTGCATTTAGGACATATATAAATAGTCCTACGAATTGAAACTAATAGCTGATGGGTGACTGCAATGTGTGTGCTGTGGGGGGAGGGGGGAGTAAATTGTAACTACATTCTCTGCAGAACTGAAAAACTTAACATTCTCTTGAGACTTCTGCTAAATTGAAGTCATGTTCTAAATGTCTCAATCAGCTTATGACTGATTCTCAATCTACCCAAGACAAAATTAGAAAGAAAAAAACTAAGAGGTTCAATTGCTATTATAACAGGAAAACCAGTCCAAGATCACATGTCAGATAGTCATATTTATCTTTTAGAACTAATTTAGTTTTTTGTCACAATGGTTAGAAAACCAAACATTCCTATTTCAAAAGAAGGAGCTTAATTAAATTTGAAAAACTTGAAATGTGAATGTGAGAAATAATACTGAGTATCTCAATCCATACTAGTTTAATTTAAAAACAGCACAGATATATGTATGCATGCATGAATACTGGCATATGCATATATGTATCATGCATCTATATGAAATTCTAAATGTATGTGTGTATATGGTTCATATATAGACAGATAAATACATATCACATTCAGAATCTGTTCACTGATAAGAGTAAAGATTGCTAGAAGTTAGGTACGTGAGTCTAGCTGTCAGATTTTTAAATGATCAAGGTAGCATCCCATTTCTTTGTCAAAAGCTTAGCTACTGCCAAGAGTACTGAGTTTTATCTCCATCTACAATGTGCTGTGTTGCTTAAGATTAAGATTCAGTCTTGCTCTATTTTGTGGGACCTAGAAGAGTGATGTTTTCCCATATTTTTAGTTTTGTTTTCAAATTGGCAGGATCATAACTTATAATTATGAAAAATTATTAGACTAGTATCAGAGTATTCTACATCTTAGACCCAGCTTTCCATTTATCTTTTTCCATCCTGGAAAACTATTTAACTTCTTTGGGTCTCAGTTTTTCACATATACAATGATAAATATATCACCCCCAAGAGGATGTCCTTGGAAATATAAAATACATGAGATAAAATATGAGAACACTTAATAGGCAATGCACAATTAGAAATGTTGACACTTTTCTTTTATATTCAGGTACTTGAGGTTTTTTTTAAGATTTTTTTTATTTATTTATGCATACAAGAACTAGGGTGTAGGCCAGAGGTGTGGGGTGGTGAGAGGATTCACCAGAGACAGAGTGGGGAACAGAACAGGCAGATCGACTGAAGTACACTGCTGAGGGGAGCAGAGGGTGAGGCAGGAGAGGTCTGTTGTGCCATGTGGGAATCTCCCTGGCCAGGGATCGAACTCATGCTGCAGTGGCTGTGGATAGCTTCATAGGTTGAGACTTAACCCCTTGGGCCACCAGGGAGGACCTACTTGCGTTTTCTTACTCTTGTTAGGGTTTGCATTAAACTTAGACCCATGTTACTTATAAATGTAGTGTGTTTCAATCCAATAACTTAACAGTGATATAAGGAATCAGATAAAAGTCCATTTAACACCAAAGTAATAAGAGGAACCATAGCTATAAAAAACATTTCTTCAAAAGAGCCTAGGCCACAGTTTCTGTGGAACTGACTTATCCATCAAAGAAACACCTCCAATTTATGGGCAGAAAGATAGCAATTTCTCCCCTGGCTCCTCAAGGGGAAGGTATTCTAAATTCAGATCTATTCCGACTCTGCTTAGAAAATGGCAGAGATGTGGGATTATGAGTTTTCCCTCGATTCTCATTGGTTACCACTGATACAGCCAGATAGTAAAGGGAAAAGTAACCATACAAAGCTAATATGATGAGAATAGATCATTCTATGGTCGCACTACTGAGAATTGAGGTTCTCTACTCAAAGATAGAGGCAAATAATTCCTAGTTCTGAATTACTCATTAAACCTTAAAGGTAACTTTTAGCCAATTGTTGAGTGTTATCATAGATCCTGGCTGTTGCCAGTAACTCTGTCTTGAAAACACAGACTGCAGCTATGATTTCAGCCATTAATAGCCAAACACAATTTTTATAGTGCCTCCTCCTTGTGATGTAGTCACTCATAGTTTCAGAGGCTTTATTTACTCTCTGGAAACTGGCTGTTAGCTTGATGATCACTCCCCACTGAGAAATTTCCTTTATAGCTTTCTTAAATCTGCAGGGGAACCCTCAGAGAGCAAATTGTAGGCTTCCCCCAAGAAGTAAATAGATCTAAAGTAAAATAACTCTTTTGGCAATATAACACTGGCAAGAGTTAACAGTTTCTCCTACTCAGTCTGGATATACAGTATTAAATTTCATTTGGCTGGAGTCCATCAATGAGTGTATCTTAAGTGATATTTTTATTCAATGGCTGCTTTTAATGAGATTTTGATGTTCCAGGAAGTTTAGTTGGAGTCAATTGCAATCCAATGATGTTTGGTTGTCTTCAGATTACTCTCTGTTTAAAAACTAGTGAAAGCATTTTCCTTCATGGTTGCATTAGCATGAAGGAAAAGGGCACAAAATGGAACAGAAAAGAACACAAGGGACCATGGAGATGGATCACGGGTGAATTGGTGGTGGGCTACCCAAGGGGAATACAAAATGTAAAAGACATAAATAACAATAAAAATATATATTAAAAATAAATAAATAAAGAGGTATATTAAAAAAAAGAATGCTATGGTCTGGAAGGACATGTGGCATAGAAAGTGGAAGTGTGTACATGAAGAGTAAGAGGAACTCATTGAAGCCTTACTAGTGAAAAACAAAATGCTGAAATATGTAAAATACACTTTGTGTTATGCTCACACCCATCAAATCCTTGTTGCCACAAACTCACTACCCAAAACCTTTCAAAAGTCTTTGGAAAAGTTCCACTTATCTTACCATTGTACAAGAATTTGTAATCAAAACCTCAGAGCAAATCATTTTTCACATACTTTTATGTGCGAAGACCACAGGTTTTGTCTGTGTCCACCACACATTTGAGACACTGGTTGGGTGGAGGTGGTGTTAGTTGGGGAGACTGTGGAGACCAGAGGTAAACAGATAAAAGGAGATTTGATGTCAGCAGTTTTACTCGTTTCTAGATGACAGATTCCCTTAATTTTAAGTTATTCTCAGTGATAGAGAGAAAGCTACTTACCGTGAGTTTGTTTGCCATCAATTTTCACCTTTCAAAAATAAACTCTTTGGGAACAAGTCATTTGTCATCATTGAATTATACAGCTGGCCACCAGCTATTGGCAATTCTCTGCACACTTTGTTGCAGTGTAGCTGTTACGTACCTAGCAACCATTTACTCAAGTGCTAAGACAGATTGAATGTTTCTGCACACATTAAAGGATAAAATATACTAACAATATCTTCCATGTTACTTATAAGAATTTGCAAACCCATTCTCAGTTACTCTTTCTATAAAATTGGGAGCTGTGTGTCAGACTACATTTGGCAGCTAGCAGCTGCATCTTCAGAAATGAGGAATGGAACACCCTTTTCTTCTCCCATCTAGCTAAATATTACAAATAACTTCTGACTGGTTCCGAAAATAAAGTCATTTTTTCCCTCCTGCTTGACATGATTAGTTTTGAAGCTCTGTTCCAGTTTACTCCAACCATATCCTCTCTCATCCTCATTACTCAAGAATATTTCCTCTTAACTCTTTCCATTTATTTTTTGATGCTCCTAAACTGCTCCTTCAAGTGTGGGTGCAGACAATACAATATACAGAACTATAACTTGGCAAAGTATAATGATGACTGAATCCACAGAGAAGTCACTCCACAATTGTCCATATTCTGTAGTAAATAATAGTTGTTATAAAAAGCAAAAGGTTTGAAAAAGCTTGGTTTTGTTGAAATAGAACAGATATCTTGTTCTTATATTAAGAGTTTTGTTAAAAATAAAGGAATTCACTTTACAGAAAAGTGGAGCAAAACGTAGTTATACCCGGTAGCACATTCATAAATAAGACATAATCATACTTACTTATTATAAGAGAGTCATTTAAAAATAGACAAAATTTATTGTGACACATAAGAGTTATTACTGTGAAAAAAAACTTTTATCTGTATAAGACTATTAAAATGATTTGTTTTAAAGAGTTTTTAGGTACAAAATTCACTTAAGAATGCATATATTAAAATATCTATAACTTAAATTCACAATACAGTTTCAAGATTTCTTTTGTGTTTTGATGGAACATGAGAGAATCTATAGATTCCAACAGGAGCTATAAGCAAGCAGATTTTAAGCATCACTAATAATATAAAGTACAAAAGAGGAATTAAAAAAAACCCTACACAGTGAATGATCATTCTACCTTCCTAAGGGCGAAATTATGAATTTCTCCAACTCGATAGTTAGCATCACGCACTGCCTACAATTACTGCTTATCCTTGGCCTCAAGTACCTTTGCTTTGTGACTACAGTGACCCTGATTTCCACTCTATTTCAGTCACATTAAACCTTTCTCTCAGACAGAACTACACCTAATTAACTCTTGTATATCTGGGATTATCAAATTGGCACCGAAATATTTTTGAAGGAATAAAACTCTCAACACAATTTTTCACTCTTTTATATCTGTTAACTGTGTCCTGTATCCTTGTAATTCTCAGGTCCTTGATTATTCTTGGTGTATTCAAATAGCTACACTTTTGGGGGATTATCTTCTTTTCTGTCCCAACTGAACCTATATGTCAATGCTTACCTTGTAATTTTCTTCTTTTTCATTTTGCAATATTTGTCTTGCAATTCCTGAAATTCTCTTGTCTAAGCTGTCCTAAAGCTACCCAACTGTGCTGGAAGAAGTCGCAAAACCAATCTAAATATAATACATTTCGGAGCTAGCTGTTAGATTGTGTCCCTATAGCCGCTAGGAAACCCTTGTATCCACAAGTTGCCATCCCCACCCACACAGTATGTATTGTGCGCAAGGGTGTGGACTTTGTAGCAAAAATCTTAAGTTTGATTCACAGAACTAACTGCCTCTCACTAAGAATCTTGACCAAGTTACAGTCTCTAAAGATTCTGCCGCCTATATTTAAAATGAGAGTATTTACTGAACATCCTCCACAGAACTGTTAGAATAATGAAATGAGTTAGTGCATGTAAACTATTAAGCACAGTTTCTAGGGAACAGAAATACCTAAACAGATATTATTTCTTTATTGATTACTGCAATTAGGACAACCATCTGCATTTCCTTAACTATCAATGATTTCTGACATTCCTACTTTCTTGTATATATGGTAACTGTGACATTATTTCTTATAAAAAAAATTCTCCTTTAATCTTGACCACTATCTGCTCTAAATGTTCTAGTTCCTTTGAGCTTCATTTCCATCTTCAGTCTTTCCTCTCTAATACATAGTTCCTTCTTCTTTGAGTGGCAAATATGCTCAATTTCTCATTTCCTCTTTGAGACGTATTTCAAGTTTCCATACCATCTGTCCCTTACATTGCTGATAAAATTATGGAAATAGTGCATATCTTGATGCCTCTATTTTCTTGAAATTCATTTACTCCTAAATTTATCTCTTTAATCAGGAATAGTGAATCTTTTCTATAGTATAGATCCATGAATATTACATTGAAAATATTCTCTCCAAACAGCTACTAACCTCCAAATCACCAATATGCCCCCTTTGAAATCTCTCTTCATTTGACTTCCAGGTTCTGGTACAATCATCAGTCACCTCTCTTCTTGCCAAACATGCCCCGATCATCTCTAGTTCAGGCTCCTCTTCCTCTTCCAATACCCCAATAGCAATCACTCTTGTCAAAGATACATTCTGTTTAGCCATTCTGATCTCTGCTAATCAGTGATTTCATTCACTCTGGCATTTTTGATTGTCCTTTCTATGAAGATTCCTGAATCTGAAGTCTTAATTAATGGCCTCACTCCTCAATTTTCAGATCAAGATTTAAATAACATATTGAACTTCTTTGCTTTGATTTACCTGGAGCATTTTAAATTAAATCAGACAGGAACAAAGCCAGTCTACCTTTTACTTTTCCATTGACTTTCTTATTTCTACTAAATTACCACCATTCTCCTAGAAGAAATCAGGAGTTATCTTTAATGTCCTTCTCTCCAACTGCCCCCGCCACTAAATATTTATCAGGTCTTACAAATCACCATATATTTCTCACATCCACATCTTCCTCCACACATACTTTCACTACTATAGTTCAGGCTCCTATTTGTCCTGTATAAGATTGTTACAATAGCATCCTAACTGGTTTCCCACATCGAGTCTACTTCCTTATCTACTTTACATCTTGTTAATTATGTTATTAGTCATCTTGAAACCATTCAGAGACTCAAGACCATGCTCTTATTCTCATCTGATTCTCTACCTACCTAACCTTTTCAACTCTATTTTCTACATGTCATACATAGGGACATTCCATGCATTATGCAGACAGCTCATTCCCCCCCCCCCACCAAATACCTGCGACATTTGATGACCCACTGTTTCAACTCAGGTTTTTGTCTTGTTCTGAAATTCCACTTAATTTTATGTTATTGAAGAAATTTTATGTATTTCTCAAACTGTTACTCACATATGTTTCTTGACATCTTCTCTGATTCTTCCAACTGGTATGACATCTGTTTATTTTGTGCATTCAAATTAATGTAGGCACCACTGGAGGCTCATTTGTAGAACTGTCACCTCCCAAAATGATGTAAATTTCTTTGGATGTTGTTTGCTTGTATTAACCAGTATTAGCTTTAACCAGTTCATGAAAAGGAGAGATTTTATAGTATTTATCTTTGTATATCTCATACCATATGCTGGGTTCTAAGGAATAGTAATAATTTGAATTGCTGAAATGTATAATTTATAGGAATGTGGACAAAGATATAAAGAAGGAAAGGATACCGAAAATTCAAAAATGCTTTGACCAACCATTGCATTTCACACTATTTCTAAACACATTTGCAAACACCATTTCTAAACACTTTTTAAGATATAGGCATCCACTTCTGAAAGGAATTTCTAAATTTCTACTAAATCTATAAAGTTAATAATTTAGAATGTCCTCAAAATTAGGTTCCATTAACCTTTATCCTCAACCCACTATAGCCATCCACATCCATGACCCACTCTGACTTTGTCACCACAAATATGTTCCACACTTCAATTATAAGTCAATTCTCAGCTAGTGTTGTTTTGTTCTTTTACTGTATTGAGTTTCTACCTCTACAATTTTCTTCCATATTACCAGACCCTTCCTGGCTTCACTTTTTTTGCTATCTAGCTTTGACACCACTATGATTTCCCCAGGCCAAATACTTTCTTGCCATTTCATTCAATTTGCCTGCTTTTCCATCTTTATCTCCCACAGCCGGATTGCAACACTTGGCGTGTTTTCACCACATCACCCAAATAATAAGCTTTAGGCAAGATCAAATATATATACAGACTGCATGCTATTGGTTCAGGGGCTTCCCTTCCTCTCAATATACTTTGTCTTAGCTCAAGCATTATTTCCTCTGGGAAAACTTTTCTGATAAAACATTCCATAGCCTTCCAGGCTCGTTAGGTACTTTTCTTCTATGTTCCAATAGCAATCTGTGCATACACCGCATTAATTTATTCAGTAAATATTTCTTTAATCTATGTGCATGTGGGTCTCCCTGGTGGCACAATGGGTTAAGCTGCAGCACTATGAAGTATCCAGAACCACTGCAGCATGAGTTCGACCCCCAGCCAGGGAGATTCCCACATGGCACAGCAGACCTCGCCTGCTGCTCCCTTCAGCAGTGTAGTTCAGTCAATACACCTGTTCTGCTCCCCACTCTCTCTCTGGTGAATCCTCTCACCCTCTCCAGACACCTCTGGCCTACACCCCACCTTGTATGTATAAATAAATAAATCTTTTAAAAAATCATAATAAAAATCTATGTGCATGGATTTTTCTCTATATGATTGGTTTACTGGAATGAAAAAGGAGAAAAACTTCCTGCCATCCTGAAGTTTACATTCTAGTAAGGGAAATATTGGACACATAAGAAAATTAAGGGTAATATAATGTCAGACTATAAAAACAAGCTACAGAAATAAAATAAATAGAGTAAGGAAGTATCCTATTTCAAATGAGAAATTTAAAATTGCTTATGACCATTCAAATTTTATGATCCAACTTAAGGCCATAATATGATAGAGAAATGCTTTCTGAGGAACTAACATTAGAACAAAGACTAGAATAAAATTTTATAATTTTTAAAAAGTATTTATTAAATGTTAAGTAAAATATATTTTAATTTTATATTATTTAGTTTACATTAAAAATATAAACAACTTATACAATAGCATTTTTATTGAATATTCAAATTGCTTACTTTTGTAATTATAAATTATACTACTATAATAACTATTTCCTTTGGGGAGATTCTTTGAAATTTATGAGATAAAAAGTATGCTAACTTACAGAACTCAGTTCATATGCTAAATCTTAACCAGCAATTTAAAATATTGCTTGTCATGGTATGCAACAATGCAGAATTGTTGTTCACAAAGATTCCTACTGGGTATTACTGTATACCCTTATGTAATTCTATCTACTTGACTGTGGGCCCCATCCAGGACCCCTTTTAATGAACAACATGCAAAATTAATAGGATTACACTTTCAATATGAAGTTACAAAGAGACTTTGGTTCCAGACTTGCCAGCCCCTCTCTTTTTCACCAGCTCTTATTCTCACGCTAGCTTACTCTATCATTTTGTGAGCTGCCCTAAGTAGAGATCTACATAACAAAGAACTGAAGGCAGCTCCAACCAATAGCTAGTGAGGTATGACACCTTCAATTCAACAAATTGTGAGCTGCCAGTAACCACATGAATGGCCTCAGAAACAGATCTTACGCCATTTAAACGTTCAGATGTGATTGCAACCCCAATCATAGCTATTTGAGAGACCTTGAAAAAGAGGCACCTATTGAATTGTATCAATCTGATACATTAAAACTATGAGATAATAAATGGTTGTTCTTTAAAGAAGCTAGGTTTTGGGGTACTTTACAAAGAAAAAGTTACACTTGGTATACTTTATGGCACACATATAAATGCTTGTTGAATAATAATATACTATCCAATTCTGTTTTTCTCTTTCATTAGTGATCATACTTGCTGATATAAATTAGTTCCCCAAATTACTCAGTATTAAATATAATCACTTAAACATTGCGAAGTCACATCTGAGTATCACTTAGAATTACATTTAAACACCCAATGAAATTGCAAAACTTCTAATCACTTTATAAGTAAAGCTGCTGATTACTGCATGTGTTTGAATAAGTCAAAAATCAAATCCTGAATCTGCTACTTAACAATTATATCACCTTGGGTGAGTGGCTTAACTTCACTAAACTTCCTCAATTTCTAAATCTGTCAAAAGATATTATATTTCCTATCTTGGAAGATTTTGTGAAAATTAAATGTGTTTGACCAATATAATAAGCAAAGTGTAGCTATTACAATTTGGGTCCAACAACACATCTTAAATAAAATCAAATTTGCAAGACTCTCAATCCTAGGTTAATTTTCCAATTTACCCTGAATTCTTATGTGCATCTGACTCAGGTCATATTTGAAAAAAAAATTGCAAAATAACTATGAGCTTAAGATCTCAAACTTAAGTTAGAC
Organism: Scalopus aquaticus; assembly: GCA_004024925.1. NCBI lineage: Eukaryota > Metazoa > Chordata > Mammalia > Eulipotyphla > Talpidae > Scalopus > Scalopus aquaticus. The sequence continues at coordinate 84,392 of PVIJ01000542.1, forward strand.
CATAAAAAGGATGAAATGTCATGAAATATTTTAAAATCATTCATTTATAAATGTTATTACTTTATTTGTTTATGGTCCTTGAAGATTTATGATATGAAAAAATAAAATTGTTTTATTTCTAGCATGCAGATATGCCAAAGCAAATAGAATTTCCATTATTTTATCCCAACTGGAATGTCCTTATTCATCAAGTTCAAAGAGAGTCTCTTTGAAATTATGATGCAATCTGAAAATGCCAAGCAACTGTATTTTTACTTTTCTGTTATTTTTTCCTATATCCTGGCATAACTTGAAAACATATTACACAGTTAGGAAATGTTTCTCTCTTAGAAAAGAATCCATTATTTTCAAACTGCAAACCTAAGGGGAAAATCCTACTTTTGAAGTAAATATTCTCTTTTCCAAGTAAAATTACCCTAAGGAAGCAATGCAATATGACTCAATATTAAAATCTCTGACAAAGAAGGAAATGAGATAGTCGGCTTGATACCATCTCCTACATAAAACTTGCTTAAAAAACATTGAATATTTTAAAGTAATCCCTCTAAAACAGGAAATATGGAAAAGACTCTCTGGAACACTTTTTTTAAAGCAAATTAAGGGTATTTGCAATATTGATTAATATTAGGAGTCTGTGATATATTTTCTTTGAAAAATTTTCCTATCTAAAACTGAAAAATAAACAAATGGTAGAAGCATTTGTTTTGTTTCAAACACAAAATAGTTTTTCAAGCTAAAAGTCAATACTCAATATATATTAACAGTTAACTTATTCAAAACGAATTTCAAAAAGTTGCTTAGAAACAGGAGAGTTGTTTTTGTCTTTATGCTCTTACAAACTATACTCCAAATCTTAGCTGTAAAAGTATTTTTTCTAGAAATTATGATGTTTCTTCTTGCGTCAGATGGGATATCTGGATTATGTTAATCTATTTTGTTAGCTGTATATTCCAGAACTAGTTGATCAATATGTTAATATAAATCAATCTTCTTTACCTCTCTAAATGCTAGTAGATTTATAACCATTTCTTCTACTATTTTTGTTTTCAAACATATAGTTCAATATCCACATGGGACTCCTATGACCAAAAACTTATTTTTTTAAATACACCCTTTAGTTCCATACATTTTCTGTTAATTTTCAATTTAATATTCATATGAGGGATATACTATTAACTTACTAAAAGAACAGATGTTATTATAATTTGGCATTTACAAATAAAATTTGGGAATTTACTTAGCATTGCTATTAGTGTTCTCCTGACTAATAATAATCATGTTGCAAAGTTTACTGTGCATGTATGTAAATAAAGATTATTGAAAATCTAATAAATTTTAAAAATAAAATTTTGTATTCAATATTTTTGAGCAAGCATTATATAGGAGATGATATCATAATTGCTTTGTTGTGTTTATAGTGGTATCTATTTTTTATATTTTTATAGTGTTGAATATATTTCTAGGATAACTAGTAGTGTTGTTAATGTTAAACATGTTAATTTATGCTTTCTTACTCTTTTGTTTCTTTCAACATGTTTGTTATCATGGATTATTTGTCTACAGGCAATTGGGACACATATTTACACACGCATTCACACACCCATAGTAAAATAGCTGTAGAAATTCTCTAGGTCAAGTTCTCATTATTGGCAGCTATGCATTTTTTGAACTGCACCATGAATATAGTCTGGAAAGGTCTACGACATGTTTTAGATTTTGTATTCTTTCTTTCAAAGGTAAGTTGAAAAGGAGCTACATCCAATCATACTATGACCATCATTTATCCAGGATTTTGACCCAGGACTTTATTGCTTTTTTGTTGTTTTCTACTACATTTGTTCTCAGAGAGAGCCAAATGAAGTTCAGGAATGATATAAAACAAAGGTTTTTCATGAATTTAAATGGAAAAATGTGATCAGAGAATGGAGACTTTGTACGAGGACAGCGTGCATAAACATGCTAAATTAAAAAAAGTCCTGCAAAATGGCAATTAGAAATGTGTGCAGATTGTGTGTGGACAAACTTGAGCTACTTTCTAAAGCACTCCAGCTTACAACAGTTGATGAATAGTATCGTGTAAGTGTGAAAAATAACTACAATAATCTGGGCAGTGATTCAAGGGTGGTATCACATATCAAAAATAAGATAAAATCAATGGCAATGAAAATTAAGATGATATATCTTTATATTATTAAACCCAACCAGGTCAGTTCAAAGTCAAGAACACAATTTTGTATACCATATTAATATTATTAACTTAAAATTTATTATGTGGTTCAATATTATGTGTATGAAGAAGTTTAAACCTATACTGCTAAATTACATATAATGCTATAAATGTTATCTCAATAAAATAAATTTTACTTATTTATATTTAAAAATTTTACTTGTTTTTTTATTTTTAGTTATATATCAGTAAAATAATGAATTTATTTCTAATCTTTATGCATATTTGTTATATGTTTGTACATGTGTGTTATAATACAAAAATCAAACAAGTAAACAATGTTTTCTACAATTTTTTAATTATTATTATTGCTTATACCACTATTATTTAGTATTTTTTTAAGATTTATTTTTTATTTATACATACAAGCTGGGGTACAGGCCAGAGGCGTGGGGCTGCGAGAGGGTTCACCAGAGACAGAGAGGGTAGCAGAACAGGCAGATCAGAAATACACTGCTGAGGGGAGCAGTGGGTGAGGCAGGAGAGGTCTGCCACGCCATGTGGGATTCTCCCTGGCCGGGCGTTGAATTCGCATCGCCGCTGCCAACAGCTCCACAGCGCAGCGCTTAACCGCTGTGCCACCGGGGAGGCCCCACTATTTAGTATTATTATCTGCCTTTGATTGGGTCCATTTAATGACTCTCACCAGAGAAATTCTGCTTGAGAACTTAAAATTTTTCAAACAAAAACCACAGTGATATACTTACCACAAGAACACACACACACACACACACACACACACACACACACACACTCTGAAAATTTCACAGTTCTTAAACCTGTACTGCAAATGTAAGAATGATGAAATCCAATCTAATATTTTATTTCATTTCAATTTCCAAAGTTATTAATAACTCACTAAATTAATAACTAATAATAGTGAAACCATACAACTTATAAACCACAACTCCAGGAAACTTTCCAAATAGTTCTGCACCCTTAGGATATCTTTAAGTATCAGAGGTCCAGAGTTGGGCCCCATAGGAGGGTAAGGAGCTATCAATGCAAGAAAAAAGTTGTTAAAAGTCATCATTAGTATATGTTGCTGGGAAAAGACTCAGGAAAAATGATGAATGGAGAATGAAATTGAGATCTCCAGTGATTTAAAAAATTTTCTTTAAGTTTACCAAAGTAAAATAACATGTGATTCTAAGGCCAAAATCCCAGTTTGAGTAAGAAATAATTAGGTCATCATTTACTGATATGCATAATTCATCCCTAGCAACTGAACTGAAGTTTTGGGTAGTAACAGAATTCACCAGAAATAAGACAGTAGATTGCAAACAATTAAGCACATAGAAGAACTGAGCTAGGGCTATGGTGAAACTGATGAAGAAATAAATCCGATCAACTGAGGTTGAAAATAAAGGTTGGCAGCATGTACAAGGGCATAATGACAACCAGAAAAAGCCTTAAAGACAAATAAGTTAAAAACCCTGTGTCCATTAGTCTATTTAGTCAATCTACCCCAGCTGACCTGAAAGTGAGCAGGAAGTTTACATATATTGGTATTCATATTTATTCTCTCTTTGAAAGCCAAACAGCTCAATACTGGGGTCAAATCCTCTGTACCTTGAGATTTCTGAATAAAAGTAATCTGTCAGGTGCTTCTATACTAATAATATTCCAGCTCCATTTGGGAAAAACATTTCCAAATATGCTAATGGCAAGTTTGAAAAAGGCAGCTATACATGTAATTTGTGTTAAGGATGTCTGCTAATGTACTGCTATAGGACAAATTCTTTAAGTTGCTAAAATACATTCATAATTTGTATTACTGTTATACTGGCTGGGAAGAGAAACATAGTTCAAATGAATTTTAAGAGAATTCAAATGTAACAATGGAAAATAGTAAAACAGTCGTTTATTATACTATAAACTATTTATTTCAAATAGATATTATTAAGTAACATTCTGAGAAAGTGCAATTTTCTTTGAGTTTACACAGCATGTAATGAATATAAGTCAATCTACCTATAAATCTATTTTAAGGGTTTAAATTATCTGTTCTATATAGCAACATTAGTTTACTAAACCAGATAATTTATATGCCTACCATTATAGGTCTCAGTATAGACTGTTAATGTCTCAAAAGAGATTGTCTTACAAAATACCAAATAATAACTAGGAATAATCGTCTCCTTTCTGACATGTGACTAGTGGAGCACTTAGCTTATGTGTATTTCTGAGTCTCTGTGGTTTATGTTTGATTAATCATAGACACCAAACTTAAAATTACCGGATAGCTGTACTCATCCTCATTTGTTTGATAGTGTCTTTAGTAGTAAAATTGATTTACATAGATCTTTAAAGATTCTTTTACCTACAAGGAGATCGAGTATTCAGTGATTGAAAATTTATCAGTAGCAGGAATGAATGAATGAATGAATAAATGAATGAACAGTCTATCATACAGCATACATGGAAAAACTCAAGTCCCCTTTCTCATTCTTCACCAAAAATAATGAGTGAAAATGGTAGCAAAAACAACTACCTTCACTATGTTAAATAATTAAAGGTTGAGCAAGTGTGACTAATATTATGATAAACTTAATTTCTCTCTTGTAGGGCTCTACCTACTCCTGTGGTTTCTTTACTGAGGTCATGATAATACCCAGAGCAACTCATGGGTATTAGAAAAGACGGTCTGGACATCAGTCAAGTAGTTGCCACACTTTGTATGCAATGTAAAATTTCTTCATTTTTAAAAAAGCATGAGTGGGCATAGGTATTAAAAAGAAAAGGAGAGAGAGGAAGTAGTGGGAGGTGAGACAAGGAGGGAGAGAAATAAGACGAGAAGAAGGAGAGGAAAGAGAGGGAAGACAGGGGATAAGGAACAAATGAACATATTCTAAACCAAATTTTTCCAAGAAAAATTTTCAAATTCCTACAGCAAAAAAAATACCACTTTTTCTATAAAGGTTGATTTTTCAAAACAGATTAGTGAAAGAGTGATTGTTAGATAAATGTCCAATTTTCTATTAAAATTTGTTGTTCAGTTGCTGCTTCTCATAAGCTTATATTGATGAAGATTTTGAATAGAACAATACATTTGATGAGCTATCTGCTGTGGGTCTCTTATATTTACCTGCTTATTATTAGAAAAGTGATGGGAAAGAGACACAAAAATTTTTATCACCTCCCCGCCTGGGTTTCTCCAAATGGTGCAGAACTCAAATCAGGCCCAGTGTATCTCTTGCTTAGTACACCTGCGTAGCCTGATAAGAAAAATAAGTTGCAGAATCATTTATTATTAAAAAAAAATAGAGTAATTCAGGATGGACTCTCATTCATACCCAGCAGGGAGTAAAGAAATATAAAGTTTGAGCTATTAACTTTGTGTGGGTGCTTTGGTGGTGAGTGTGGTGTAGTAATACACATCTGAAGAGGTGGGATCCTATATTTCTGAATCACATGCAGTGTTGTAGACCAGTACTACTTTACTGAAAATAATTTTTAAAATAATAATTAAATACACTGAAACTAGAAAAATAAATAAAATGAGTCACTGAGGGGACATAATGTATAATGTTGATGTAAGGAGCCTAATTTTACTCTCAACATCAAAGGTAAGGGCATATGTGAAAACTGAGGAGAAATAAGGATTATAGTGAACCATATGAAACTGATCACAGTCAACAAGCATAGCTTTAAAAAAAATGGCAATTCCTTATTATTCTAGTTACTACCCAAAGAAATCACATTTCATGATTTTCATTGTAAACAATGCCCCTACCAAATCTGAAATTTTACACACTAGCAATGAATATTACTGAATTACTGAATATTCATGAATATTAAATTGAGATAGCTTTGCATATACTTATCAGCAATTTCACCACCAACATCTATTTTCTCTAATAGTCAAAACACCATGCTTGGCTTTACATAAATGAAGTTGGCATTAAAGTAGATGATCTATTGCATATAAATACTGGTTTTTATTATTTATGACATCATAAAAGTATTGAATGGCCTTGTGAACCTAGGTGAAAAACAGACATACCCTTTTAAAATGGGAATTCTATACAAGGAACTGATCCAAATGTTAAAAAATCGGTGCTTCGTCTACGTAATAGCGGTCAGAAGCTCATCAGTATTTTTGTTCTTTACCACTGGTGCTTACATTTCCTATTTACTGCTTTTATTTTAATGTACTCATTAGCAATAACTAGCATGGTATTCATACTGTATCTTCCTTATATGTGATATTTGATAAAGCATGTTATTTCTTTCCAAATTAATGACCATTTTAAAATTTCCTCTTTGAATATCTGCAAAAGATTTAATTGCCCTACCTATCCCAAAGGAAGGCACTACATATTTTATAATATTGTTACTGATTCCTAGTGTGATTAAATAGAACAAATTTAAAATCTCTGCTAAATTCTTTCTAACTCAGAACTGGGCAGAAGTAATATGCTCTCCAAAAAAAAAAAAAAAAAAAAATGTACCTACAGGGTGCTAACATTAGCTCACTCAGAATAAATAGTAAGATAAATTTGCTACATCATTGTGAAATCCAGTGTTATATTTATTGGAAGAGGGACCACTTTATTAAATAAAATTCCCAGGGTATCCAAATATTTGGTTAAGCTACAATTACACTGTATTAAATAAGGCCTGAAAGACCCATGCCATCAGCTGGGAGGTGGAAATATCTGCTGCTTGAAGATTAATTTATTTCTACAGTGATAACCATTTCCGTTGTTATGGCTTTGCTGAACCAGTCACTCTTTTCATTATTACAGGATTATCATTCTCCCAAATTATTTCTTGAATGAAAATTTTTTAATGTTTTGAGCAATGAATCAAGTGGTTCTGTTTTTACTGAGTTTAGAATTCAGGATTTCTATATACCCATCACAAATGAAAACAAACCTTATGGAGTTTTGTTTGTTAATTTTTTTTCTGTATAGTGGGTTTGGTGCATAAGCAGGTAAAATGATTTTTATATAAATATCAGAAACAAAGTTTACCTTGATTGAAAGATAATCAACTAATTCCCATTTTAAACAACACACAAAATTCCTAACTCATTCTGGTATTTTCATGTTAAATTGAAATTCTACTGAGAAATTATATCATGTTAATATGAAATTCTACTGAGAAATTATAAAATCACTAGATCTTGTAAAATTTTAGAAGTGATGAAAAAGTTGTAAAATATGAAATGAAAACATCCTTCCTAATCCTATCAAAATATTTCATCATAGTAGTTAGTAATTTTCTTCCAGAATGCTTTCCTTTACATGTATTTGCATATGAGCATAATGTGTAAGAATGCTTAAGCTTTAAGATTATTACTTGTATGCAATGATTATCCTCTTTTTGTGCTTAATATTATAACTATTTTTAAGATCATAGAAAGCTGCTTGAAGGAAAATCTTAATATCCATGAATATCATATTTAGGATTGCAACATAATTTAATCAGCCCACTGTTAGGGCTTGGGGCATATTTCTAATTAAGTTGTTATTAGTAATACAGATGAAGATACCTGCTCTATGCTTTTCCCCTGGATTTACAATTATTTCCTTAGGATGGATTGAACCATCTGCCCTGAATCAAATAATATGAAAAGATAATTAAAACTATAGAAATAATACAGTGAAATACTACAGATATGCAAAGAAAATAAGTAATCATATCTTTGTATTTCATCTAATCTTTATAACTTAATTAATGCTAATAATTACATTTATTTTTACATAAATTTGCTGTTCTAGATCAGTATATCCAAACATATATGCAAATTCACAACATAAATATTTTCCTCTTTAGTTCTCCTTTTTCTAACCAATAAAAATCAATGATACCATAATTATCTTGAACTTTGATTTTACCATTTAAAAACATATAAGAATTTTTCCAAGTCAATGATTAGTATAAAACACTCATAATATAATTGCTGCATGCTAGTACATAGTACAGATATACAATAATTTATTTTCTTATTAATTGTTATTGCTGTTTCAAACACTGCAGCAATAATAATAGGACATATAGCCTTATGTACTGATGATTTTATCCTCTATAATAAATTCAACTGTGAGACTGGTAGAATTTAAATAGACAGGTCTAAACTAACAATAGATATTAGCCATTGATATGTCTTCCCCTCCCGATTACTGTAAACCTAGCTGTGTAAGACAGTCATTGTCTGACATTAAACTAACTTAAGGACTGTTCTAGATCTATCATTTGAAGGAGAGAAGACACTTTTTTTCAGGTTTTCTTTTTCCCATGAGTGAGTTTAAATATATTATCATGTTTATTTCCCATTTTCATCTCATATTCCATGAATTATATTTCCATATTTTTTAATAATCCTTACACTGAATCATTTGAAATTTTATTATAAAAATCTAGGTGTTATTTAAATATTAAGCATTACTAAGAAATTTTTTAATAGTCATTTTGGAGCCCAATATGTAAATCTTCTGACTTATGGCTTATGGTTTTCTGTCTTGATTAATAAAGCCTCTCCTATAAAGAGGTCATATAAAGATTCGCTCTATGTTTATATTTTCCTAGTGCATTAGAGTTTTTTTAAAATTTCAGTAGATAATTTGGAAAACAAGATCTAAATTAACATTACAGAAAAGTAGCTTATTTGTGCCAATAACAACAAAATATGTATTAATTTCTTTCATATCTTAAAAAAAGAAATTATATAATCAAGGGTACATTGTTTGCAATCCACTAGAGAAAATGTTATTTTACTTATTTTATTATATACAGAGTTTGTCATAGTATATGGCATTTAATGTTTGATAGCTGAATTTGAAATCAACAACACAAAGAAAATACAGCCTCACTAATAATCTGGTATACTAGTATATTACAATTGCTATGTAATAAATCACCCCCAAAATTGGTGCTTAGTCATTGTACTATCTATTAAATTGAAATAACTTTTATGTAATTACATAAAATATGGGAATATTCAGAACTTGTCTACTCTTAAATACATTTGTGCACCAATATTAAATATAGATATGATATTGGACTATTTTTGTTGAGCCTAACCTACATCTAGTTTTGGACATAGTATTTCTGAAAAGTATATTATTCTGCAATTCATATTATTTAATATAGTTCTTTAAAAACACTACTAATTTAATCTTAATGTTGGATTTCAAACTCAATGATATCTTAAAAGCAAATGCACACACACAAGCATTTTTGTTTGACTAGCTTTCCTTGCATTGTATATAATGAAACTATATTATGTATAATTGAGTTTTCTAAGGTCCATGACTAAAGTGGTAATCAGTGAAGAAATAGTTAATAATTTCTTCATGTTTTCATAAGAAGGCTAGACATAATGTTCAATATTTAGGCATGAAGTACAGGAAAACAGATGGGGTTTCTGACAGGAAGAGGTCTGAATGTTTGTTGTATCAACTGTTCTTTTTATAATCTCGGATCTTAGGAGATGAAGGACGTATTCCAAGTTTTTCATGTACTACACTATTTTTTCCTTTCAATAGGAACGTGATTTAGAAGAAACTTTAATTTTAAGGAGTTTTTGCCTGCCACAAATTATGCTACTGCTGACTCTGAATATTTGAGAAATACAGAAAATATATTTACCAATAGTCTTTGTATCAGTATTCTATAAATTAATACTTTCTGAATATGAAACAGAAAATATTTGACTATTTACTATTCATAATTATGTTTATCAAAATGTCACTCAATCAATTCATAATTAAATCTGGGCCTTTATATAAAACCACTTTGTTGTGTGAGTTAGTAATATTCTTGCCTTGATGAAAGATAGGATAAAAGGATTCTGGAGGCAGAACCAATGTATTACATCAATAACAAAACAACTCATTAAATCTAAAAAAACATAAAATATCGTACAAATAGCAAACAAATCTTTTACGAAGAGTTGATGAAGTGAGTTAAGATATAGAAAAACAGCGAAAATACTGAAAAAAATTATTTGAATAACTTCTCATTAATGCAAGATACAGACATTATCAAAAATAGAAAAAAAATTCAGCAAATCACCATTCTAACTATGTTGTATAATCAGCAGCACATATAATATCCCCCCCAAAAAAGATTTTTTAAAGAAAAATATGCAATTGTAGACAAACTTAAAATTAGACTTTTTGTGTCTTAGATAAAAATGGAATTTCATTAGTCCTTGGCAAGAAAAAAGAAAAAATGGAACCACAGTTCTCTGGGACCACATAATACCCCTGAAAATGTTTTTACAGCTCTTCTTTAACTTCATTAGAACCTATCGACTGAGTGAAAAATTCAACTCATTCTAAATCAACATATTTCTATATTTTCCTCCCTTGGTGATATTCCTCAGAACTTTCTAATATTTACTGATCAATATATCAACAAAAATGGTGAAACTATATATATTTTGTAGCTCATATGACTTCCCTGAGGGACAATGATTAGTGATTGATTCAAGCCCATGATGAAGTCCACATATTGCTTGCTAACTGAACTACAGCTGATCCTGAAAGCACACACACACACACACACACACACACACACACACACACACACATGTATACATATACATATGTATACATATGATATATATATATATATATCTCAAGGCTAATTCTGAATCAGTTTTCAAAGATTCTGGTTACCTTTGTTTTCTAAACCTTTATAGTAAGATTTTCTGCTACCATCATAAGTTTTCCCTCTAGAATTCTTTGACCAAGGCTTAAAAGATTGACTCAGAAGATCTGCTCTTCTAAGGATACTAGTAGCTCACAGGTAATAGCTTCTGGCATGAGCCCAGGTTGATAATGTAATTTTGCCTCTATTATTACCCCCTCTGATGCTACCTATAAACTCTAATCTCAAGCCATTGTTAAAGTCTCAATGGTACAGATTAAAGCCATTATTCATCATTATAGCTGACACTGGATACAAATAATATCACCTTTTACAATTTGCTTCCCTGTGGTGTACCAGCTTAATGGGCTAGCCAATGTATAGGAATACCTATGAACTTTGTAGATTTTACATGCTAACTTTTTATCTACTTCCTCAGACACTGACAGGTCTATAGGAGAACTGTCTAGGCAGAGGTTGGCTCAGGTATGTGGCACTTTACTGTACACCAGCCAACAGCAAAAAATCAAGCATATGACTATATGACTAGTGATTCAATAATTTGGAATAAGCAATATTCCATATCATTCCTTTAATTAAAAAATATGACCTAGGCTTCTTTTTCTAGGTAATACCACATATGCCTCTTTCTAAAGTATAAAATCCAACTATGGATCTTTCCAAAAGAGTTTCCAACTTATAGAGGCTCATTGTCTTGCCTGGAAAGAATAGCCCTGGTGTTCAATTGTAGCTTCTTGGGGCTATCCCTTGGGGAAAGCACTGAAGTTCCCAATGTGGTTTATGAGCATGTCCATGAGATACTCTCAATTCCTAAGCTGTAGTGAAAGTGTGGTCAACTGTCATATACATACTAAGCCAGTTCCATAACTACCAAATAGAGAAAACCAAGCCAGCAAACTCTGAAGAAATCTAAATAGTCCTAAGACTTTGTATAATTATAGTAAAAATTAGCTTTAGTAAAAATGTGTTGAATAAATACAATCCAGAAAAAAAGGATGTATTTCATAAAAGTCTAAATATTTCATGGCCATGTAACTGGCTTCCTTAAGATATTTAAGAATATGTTTTAGTAATATATATATGCAATAATGTATTCTTCACATTTAGTAAAAAGAAATGTTGGTATTGAAAATAACACTGAAAACTACAATCCCCAGAATAATTTGACTTAATCATTCCCTCTTCCTTCTCATATTTCAAAATGATCATACAGTATTTTCTCATAGACGTTAAAATATGCAAAGGTAACTTCTGATGGAACTTTGTTTTATTTATTATAGCTATTGTGGAAATACAGCTCTTTGGAAACTGGTTTCTAAGACACAATAATGGTGTCAATAAAATCTGAACATCGTTAAGCAGAACAAAATACATGTTCTGTTATTTGACCTACAGATCTTCAACTTACAAATACAGGTCTCATACCAGTGTGAGGAAGTATGTCAGGACTGAGGAAGAAAGAGTATGGAAAGGAAGGGATCTAGTTTCTCCCTAAAGAATGGTGATGGTGCCATCTTGTGTGTCTATCTTAGATGAACAGGAGGATTGACATTTTCAAGATTCTATCTTAACTGTTTCAAGTTGTCAACAAATTAAGTATAAATATGCCTCAGACCAGCAATTACTAGTGAAATAATAATCTACATAGACAGTTATTAATTTTTGCTTACAACCGTAATTTTCACAAAGAACTTTCACTTATAAGCTCATTTGTTCTTCAAAATTACTCAGTGAGAGATCCACTGACCAACAAATCTGTTTCAGATACTGAATGTTTCTTGAAAAACTATGATTCTGATCCAAGTCACACAGCTAAAGGGGTAGGCAGAGCTAGATCTGGAATCCAGATGTGGTGGTTGGATACTCTGTGTCCATTCCAGTAGAAGATACTACCACTGACAAGGTAAGATGAATGCAATTAAGTGATGCATTGGTTTGTGACAGCCCACAATGAAACCCTTAGACAAACCATGAGGTCTCCTGAAAGATTTGTAGGGTAGTTCTTATGAAAAAAAAGGAAAATTGAAAAGAACAAGTGTTTATTAGTTAGCTAGATAAATGAAAATATTCAATTTGGAATTTCGACAATAAAAGTAGATTTACTTTGGCCATGTTTACGATCATTATCCTTGAAAACAAAGAAATGCAATTGAAACAGCAGAGGCAGACCTATTTAATTAACTGCCCTAAATTTCTGAAGGTAAGATTTAATTTTTAGCCACTCTTCATTTTTGAGGCTATAAAAATGTTTTTGTAAATGTGAATTTTGAAGTGTGTTAGAGAATCTACCATCACAGAGTGCCCACAACTGTCCTCTCTCTTGGAGTGTTCACTGCCCAGGTGCCTTGGGAGTTCCTGTGTGGAAGAGGGCACTTGAGAAACTTCCCAACATTTGGCACCAGTGCCTTCTGGCATTTGCCAATTCCCTCTAATATGCTTTGCACTCTAAGGCTGCTCAGAGCAGGTGGCTTCCGCTGTAGGAAGAGAGTTGTGAAAAGATACTCATGAAATGAATATTTATGAACAATCCCAATCTTCATTTTAAGTATAAGGGAAAAATAAATTTTAAATAGAGAGAACCTCAGGAATTGCTGATCTAAGACACCATCTTTTAAATATTTACAACCTCCTTGTGTTACTTCTAAAATCCTTTAATCTGAAGTACAGTAAATAAATTAGGAGAGCAACACTGAATCTGCCAGAGAATTCTGATAAATTCTCTTTAGCATGAGCAAACGAGTCACTTATGTAAATAATTTCCTCGTTTTTGTGCAAATTGTTTTTCAAGCAAAGTTAAATTGTTTTGCTATTCAACTAAAATGTAGTTTGTGACACTCACTTAAAAGGTGGTGTTAAAGCCTCTTCTTGTAACTGGTTCATAATTAGCAAGGTCATTTGGGCTACATTATTGGAAAGTTGGCATAAGAACTGAAATTTTCCCATTATATTCCATGCAAAAATTCTGTGGGGGAATGTTTGATATGGTTTCAAAATGGGGACAAATTGCCTAGAGAGAGGAAAAAAACAAAATTATAAATTTCAATAGAGAGTAAGACTCTTCCTGAGTCTTAAAATATCATTTCAGTTTTCTAAATTAATACAATTTTTAGAGGTTTCAGGTTTTCAGAACAGTTGGACAGAAAGTACAGAGTATCAACATGTACACTTCCCCCCACACATGCACATATACACAGTTATCCTTATTATTGACATCCTGCATTAGTATATGCTATAACCTGACTTGTGTCCCCCTCAAATTCCTATGCTGAAGCCCTACATCCAATGTGGTGGTATTTTAAGCATGGTCAAAGTAAGATCTACTTTGATTGGGAGATTAGATTAGGTCATGAGGTTTGGGCCTCTTAATGGGATTAGTACCCTGATAAGAAAAGAAAGAGATGCCAGAACTCTCTATCATGTGAGGACACAGTAAGAAGGCACCCGTCTACAAATAAGGGAGAGAACTTTCACCAGCACCTGAGTATGCTGGAACCCCAATCTCTGACTTTAGCCTCCAGAACTGTGAGGAAATAAATTTCTGTTGCTTGAGATACCCAGTCTATGGTATTTTGTTGACAGCCCAGATGACAGACACAACATGGTGCATTTGTCATAATCGGTGAGCTAAAAGTGATACATTATTATTAACTAAAATCCATAGTTTATATTATAGCTCACCATTTATATTGTATATTCTATGGGTTTTGACAAATATATAATGACATGTATCTATCACTATAGTATCATGCAGAATAGTTTCATTGTTCTAATACAATCTATATTTTCATTACTTTTTCAGGTTGCTCACCAAATGCCATCTCAGTACTTTTCCTTCCAAAGTAGGGAAGATTATCTTTTTTAAAATTCTGGTGTAAACAGTCATTCCATTTTTCTTCATTAATACTGACTTTAATTACTTTGTTTCATAAGCTAATTTCTTTAAATGGATTTCACCCAGGACTATGAGGTCGGAAATAATTCTACTTAATGAATTAGTCATGAGGGGATTCACAGTCATTGTGACTCAGAAAGTCTAATCCACAAATATGAGAAGTTGGGATTTAAAGCTTTGCAATGACTTTCAATTTAATGTCTGTTCATTGCTTAAATCAGCTTGGAAAATTTTATAGACTGGCTGACCAGTTACAAACTACATAGGCAGTTGGAGAAATGAGATCAGATTCCTATCCCAATTTCTTAAAAGTAAACTTACAGAAAATGTGCCTTTTGTTTCTATTCCAACCCCCTGCTGTATCACAGTGGAGATGGAAAAATGATCAGTTATGCTGTGAGCTCCTGTGTGAGGTATTTAATATTACTAAGCCTCAAGTTCTTTATTTTAAAAGATCAAAATAACACTTGATTCACCAAATTTCTGCAATGATCAAATTAAACAGTATGTATCAAAATTTCTAACAGAGTACCTGCATATGATGATGCTCTGTGAATATTTGCCCTGGTGTTATCATTATTATTATATTATTATAATTTTATTATACAGTTGAGGTCTAAGAAAGAAGTTAACCATAGCACTAGCTGCCTGTAGTACCATCAAAAATGATCAAGAGACACAGCAAGCCTTCCATCCTAGATAGGGATAGTATCAGCTGGATAGCCAATGGAATAGAACATATTAGTGGTGCAGATGGCATTTAGTACAAGAAATGTTAATTGGAATTTCCCCTAGCTATCCTCTGGGTTAGTCTGATATGTGTCAACTTTTCAGCTGATAGCAGCATCTGAATGTCCTAGGACCATATAACCCATATATTCATTCAAATCTGGAGCCATGGTTCTGTGTTAATTATAATTAGCTTTGAAAAAAGGATTCTGAAAACCATTATATTTTTTACATTTTCTGGGACCTATTTGTATCTTTTGCATTGTACCTATTCAGATACCCATGAAAGATCATCTTTGATCAAAGAAAAATGAAAGAACGAGGCTTTTAAGTTTTAAGAATTAGCAAAATTTTAATGTTAATTAACATTTTAATCCCATTCCATGCTGCCTAGCTTGTTGATGCCAAGTTGAGTCTTCATTAAGAATAATTATCATTCATTATCATTTAACTTGGAAAATCTAACTTCTGAGAAAAATGAGATTAAACTAGAACAAGTGAGATCTTTCCAGGGAAGAGTGATAAATAGCTTTTGCAGACACTTCTATTTTTAAAAGGTGAAAAGCAAGCTGTAATTTTCATTTTTGAAAACAAATCCCCTTTAAGGAAAAGTATAGCACTTACTTCAAGCAGACATATATTTAATACAGCTGAATGAACTACTGAATAAGAAACTTTGTCGAAAGACCTAAAATTACAGAATCACTCAGAACTCTATATTTATCAGAAGACTAGTCTCAAATGTAACTTCATCTGATTTTCTTTTGAGTCCCTTCAAGGTCAAACTCTCCAAATAGGACATAATATTGTTGTTGCATTCTGATGCCCTTGCCTACTCCCTGGTCTGCACTACAGATGATTAGCTTTACTGATGCACTAAGGAGATCAAATAAAGCACTGAGTGGCTTCTACACCATTTGTTGGAATAACCTTTTTCTACCCCAAATCTCTGCAACATGGGACACTGTTGATGCCATGCTATTTTCTCCACATTCTGTCCATAATCATCACTTTAGTTTTCATTCTGCTCCTTCTCTGGTGCTCATCCACTCAGTTATAGCGAAGGTGGTAAAAATGAACCTGTTCCGGGGCCTCCCTGGTGGCGAAAGGAGTTAAGTCTCAGCGTTACAAAGCTATCCAGAGCCACTGCAGCATGAGTTAAACACCCAGCCAAGGAACTGACACACATGGCGCAGCAGACCTCTTCTGTCTCCCCCACTGCTCCCCTCAGCTGTGTATTTCAGTCAATCCACCTGTTTTGCTCCCCACTCTGTCTCTGATGAATCCTCTCCCCCCACCCCTGCACCTCTGGCCTGCACCCCATCTCTTGCATGCAGAGATTAAATAAATCTTTAAAAAAAAGAATCTGTTCCAACAAACTTCTAAATCTACAGTTCAAACTTTTGCATATACGTTATATATCCCAATACATCCTGAGCCATTTAACCTCCTGAATACAACCTAGAGTGACTGTAAATATTCATTTTTTGTTGTTGTTGTTCCTGAGTAACATAACCATGGATATTTTTGCTGTTTAATTAAAATACACCAAAATTTTCAGCTATTTTAAAAGATCTATTCAGGGTTTGTGCCTATTTATAGCTTGTCAGACTTTCAGATTTGGCTGCTGATGGCATACCTTTCTGAAGAAGATTAAAACCAAATCCACTCAATTTTTTTATTTAAGTTACTGTGAGCCAGACCACAAGAAAACTAACCTTATTAAAATTCATGTGCAGTGAAAGTAGATGATGGTCTGGGGGCTGTCTCATGAAATAAAATATTTGTACTTTAATTCTTACAGTGCTCTTTCTCTGTTTGAATATAAAAATTTATATGCATTTCTTTATTCTACTCAAGTATCTGGAAACAAGTAGCATGGTCCTAAAATATATTGATTTATGCATCAGTGTAAAAGCACATTTAACTATATCAGGTGCTTAGTACTATCTTTTTCAGGATTAAGATGGTGAAAAAAGTCCTCAAAAAGTTTGGTTAAGTGACAAATATAGTAATAAGAAACTATAAAATAATATGACTGCACCCTAACCAAGAAGAACAAGAGGTATGAAATAAATAACAAGTGTTTCTCAGAGGACAATAGGAAGAGAGGGTAGTGGATAGTTTATCAGAAGTACTTGGGAAAATTTTTTATTACATTTTCTTATGTGCATTCCCACAGCATCTAGGGAAATGAAAGCCCTCAGCCTATGAGTATTGAAATAAAAAAAAAAAAAACCCTCCCTAGGTAACTCTGATCTTTGTCTACTTTCACCTCTAAGTGGAACCAATGTGAGAAAGGACAGACAGACACACACACACACACACACACACACACACACACACACACACACCCTCCTCTCTCCTGAGCACGCTGGAAGGTCAAAGTCGACAAACCTTCAGAACGAAGGTTTGACTCAACTTTGACTTAAATTTTTGAGATTTAAAGATCTAAATTCACTAATACTCTGTAAGAAGGAACTAGGGTCTAAGGGCACAGGAGGAGCCAGAATCTTGGGGTGAACCTCACAGTGCAGTATACAAGAATGAAGTATGAAAACAGTGGGAAAACTGAGTAGGGACTTCATACATTTTACGAGAAACTGGAAATCTCATACTGGTATGACAGGGCAACTGTATTCACTGTAGCTAATTCAAATATGAGTAATTTCACATGCTCTGATCTCAGTGATACCAATGAGGAAAAACAAGACATCTGAGATCATTGTGGTATACGATAGCTGAAACCATTTGTCAAAGAGGATAGTGAAGGATGAAGGCAAACACAACGTCACGGTGAATTACAGAAGACTTTTAAGGCAATGAGCAACATTTCTGGAACTGCTGATACCTCAGAAAACTTTATTTATATCATTGGTTTATAAAATTATAGAAGTTTGTGGTGCGTTATCTTTAAAAATCAACGTGTATTATATACAATATGAAATTCACCACTAAAAGTCTAAGTCTATCCTTCACCAAACCATTGTCCCCTTTTACCTGACTAAGGAACAGAGGTAATATCCATACTATGTTGGGAAGGTGAAGCAGTTGCTTTGTAATAGACTAAGTAAAATTTCACAATTATCCACTAACTAAATTTACAAGAATATTTGTCCAAAAATATAAAAACAATATTAATATTTGTAACAGCTAGTATGTCTTAATAGTAATATACCTCAGATACTAGACTGGCATTTTAGTTCATCAATTATTCCATAATAATTCTAACAACAACTTTATCAGGTAAATACTACTATTACAAAGGTGAGGTAACTGGGGTACACTTAAATCTGGTTGGCTCTATACTACTAGTTCCTCCTCAGTTTATTGATAGGTAGGATAAATAAATGGACTCTCTTTCAAGGAAGAGAATATTACCTAATATAAAACAACTGGGAATCTAGTTTAGATTCTCTTTATAATATCTTATACCTTTATATATAATATATATGTATCATAGATCATATCTCTTTGTATATCATATAAAGATTCTCTTTATATTCTAGGCTAGATCCCCTTTACCTGTATGACCGGCTGCCAGAACAATGTCTGGATTTTTTGGTGTCCTTCTCCATGGGTATAGAGACCGCTACCATAGCTTTTATATTAAAATGCTAGACTATCATTTTTAGGTTAAAGATGAAGTTCTGGTAGAAAAATCACTTTAGTTTTAAATCTGAAAAGAAATCAATTGTCAGTAACCATAATCTTCATATTGGAAGAATCAGGTTGATATTTTCTGCCATTTTACTGTACACCCAGTGCTTTTAATCTCAATTTACCTTTGACAGCTTTTTATTAAAATAGGTACAACAACAGAAACCAACCTTAAAAGTGTGTTTTAAAGTCTGGGTAATACAAGTGCTAATTGGGACCTGTCAATCAAAGTGCTGCTTTGGATGTCCTGTCATACTGCTGTCCCCATGGACAGCGTGAGGGACGGAACAGGAAATCACCACCACCATGTCAGCAAAGAGCCAAGTGCCTGAATTTCAAATAATGGCATCATCCTCTAATTTCATCAAAATGCAATATTCTTGCTTGTTGTCTCTCAGGCATAACACATAGTAAAGCCAAATAAATATTTTAAATCACACACAAAACTTAAAATGAATGAAACTACATTCCA
Source organism: Scalopus aquaticus (assembly GCA_004024925.1). Taxonomy (NCBI): domain Eukaryota; kingdom Metazoa; phylum Chordata; class Mammalia; order Eulipotyphla; family Talpidae; genus Scalopus; species Scalopus aquaticus. Next base: position 103,997 of record PVIJ01000542.1, read on the forward strand.
GTAGTAAGTCATGCTTATTTATAAAAAAATTGAAATATTTGAATAAATGATAAGTGATCATTACATATCACATTTCAATGATTACCTAACTTGCAAAAATTTTATGCAAAATGCATATATAAAATGTTAACATGAATAGATGAATGCCTGTTTTCATAATTTACCAAGTTTACTTTAAGTACTGCTAAGTGTTCTTTAATTCCCCAAGTTATTTTATAGCTTTTTAAAAAAATTATCTTAACCAGATTTCAAAATGCAGGTTGCATTTCTAATACACTATAATATTTAACAAGCCTTTAATTTTATGAAGCTAAACATTTAAATTAAGATACTAATCACTGTAAGCAAAAGGACATCATACATGTTTTAAAATTGTATCATCTATTAACTCAACATAAAAATTATAATATCTCAATAAAGATATTGAAAGTATTTGATTTGGTAAAATAGAAATAGAATATAGCAAAGAAATAATATTCAATTTAATGCCAACACAAAAATACATTTTAAGCCAAATCAATGAAACTACTAAGATAAAAAGAAAAAAGTACTGTGTTTTATTCTTCCAAAAGAGAAATGCATTTTTAAAGTAGAAATAATTGTATTATATTCATTTATATTCACCAAACATGAAAAGTGTTTCCTAAAATATGTTTGGATGATGAAACCATTTTCTTGGAATTACAGACATTTTATTTCATTTCATTATACTTTAAATATATATGTGAATGGTCATTACTCTCCTGGACATTAATAGATTCCTCCAGCTGATGAAATATGATTGCTATTTTCCCTTTATTGTACATATGGAAATGCAAACAGCTGCACCACATATTATGTATCTCTGATAAAGATACTGACCAAATAACCATTCAACCAACTAGAAATGTTTTGTGAACTCTTAAAAGACTTTAATAAACCTTTTTTATTTTTTAAGAGAAAATCTAGTAGAGTTAAATGTTTCAGAATTATGTGGCTTTGACCTAGCAGTCCTTGAACTTGCCAATTCCAAGTCAATGTGAGCACTGCTAGCCCTGAACTAAAGGCATACAGCCTGTGTCTCCAAGGATTTGTCTAGCCTGCTACTTTATGGGCTATTAGCTATGCTAGAATAAATACTAATGGTTTCAGAGTAAGAAGCTGATATATGGTACATTGACAACAAAACTCTCCTGAATGACCTCCTACTGATCTCAGAGAATTAATATGCCTTGTACCTTCTATAATCACCTCCTTTCACATGTAGACTACTATCACAATCTTGGAGGATTTACCAGAATATAAAATTACATTTAAAAATCTTAGAAAATGCAAAAGCCTAGGGCTCTGCAGTATAGATTAAATTCCACACTGGGCATGTTCCAGTAAATAGATTTGCTTTGGCAGATGTAAAAGATTGAAAAGGCACAGACATATTGGGAAGTAATAGTGGCTTTGAAAGTAAGCACTCAAGATCGAAAATATCATTAGGTGCTCCCAAGATGGCGTCTTTCTAAAGCAACCTCCTCTTAAGATTGTCCTAAGTTGACTGATCCAACCAGCAACACTATTCAGAACTCAGCCAGGGCAGGGAGGCTCCAAAGGTTTAGAATTGGAGCAGGAAAAACGGAATAAAGAAGAAGAAATCATACAGAAAGTCCACGATGCAAATGCCTGACGAAAAGCAAAGTGAGTTCCAGAAACTGAGGAGACAAAGATACTGATCAACTTTGGGGCTCTGGGGCCAGAAAATAAAATCATGTTGGACAAGACTGAGTGGCATGGGTTAGCTAAAAGTCATTGAGATGGTGGCAGAAATGCATGAATCCTGAGAAATTGTTTTTATGGATCAAACTCTGTATGTGGTGGTATGGGTTTTTTACAATTCCTGGAAAAGAAAAATTTCATCAAGCTAGTTATTAATTTATCACAAATACTTCATCTTATTAGCACTCCAGTTGAGGGTGACCTCAAAATGTGTATGCTGGAAGAGCTATAATGAGATTCAAAAGCCCCCAGCCTCTAAACACCCCCCCCAAATCACATTCCTCAACCATTTCTGGCTGAAATAGTATACATCACCCTGCAAATGAAATGCAAAATATACATTCCTAAGGGTAAACTTAGGGTAAACAAAAATCAGGCACTAAAATTGAGACGGGTTATGGGAAAATGAGTTATACCAGGTCATTCAAACCTGTATAATGTGTTAGAGAACTAACAAAAATAATGTAACTATGGCAGCATACTAACGTAGTTTTAAAATATCATAGATTCTAATAAAAAAGGAAACACTTCAGGAAATGAAGGATTTTAACTTTCAAGAAACTTTGAAGGTAGCCAGATGGAAGGGGTTGGAAGGATCTATTGAGATTGTTGAGCTACAGAGACAAGAGGCTCACAGGGGACAATCAAAGCAAAACAGACAAAATACAAGTCACAAGTCAGGGAAAATGACATTAGGTGAAGGATCATTGTGTGAAACTATATAACTGCAGTTTTCTGATTTCAGCTGTTATTTTTCATCTTCTGTTGTTCATGAAATTATTAATGATTTGGGGAAAAAAGGTGTTTGGAGCCTCCCTGGTGGCGCAATGGGTTAAGTCTCAGCACTTTGAAGCTATGAGCAGCCACTGCAGCATGAGTTCGATCCCCCGCCAGGGAACTGATCGAAATGGCACAGCAGGTCTCTCCTGTCTCGCCCACTGCTCCCCTCAGCAGTGCATTTCAGTAGATCCGCCTGTTCTGCTCCCCACTCTGTCTCTGGTGAATTCTCTCACCCCCCACACCTCTGGCCTACACCCCAGTTCTTATATGTATAAATAAATAAATCTTTTTTTTAAAAAAAAGGCAAATGAATTCACATTATAGTGAAATAACTGCCCAATTAACTAATTATGTATGAACTAATTCAATAAGTTTGAGTTTGTTAGGATATTAAGAAGGGAGAGAACTGAATTTGAACCTAAAATTCAAAATCTTAAAGAAGAAGAGAAGAGACCTGGCTGATATCTCAGCTGTTCTTGCTGAGTCTCTGTACACTTCTGAAGCAGCAACTTGCTTCACATTCCAAAAGGTCAGATTCTGAAATTCTCTGTAGATGCCAACATTGAGAAACCTTCACTTATGACTCTTCTGTGAGATTTAAAAGTACAACATATTATACTGTGGACTGATGAGAAAATTTTAACCAAATTCATCAGTGAGATGTGTGTGTGTGTGTGGATAGATAGATAGATATAGATAAATGATAAAGATAGAGATAAGTATATTGCACTTAGGATTTTATATATGATGTACTTACGATTACGGGTTGTTTTATATCTATGTAATATATAAAATTTTAAGTGCAAAATTACCATGTTCTCTGCAACTTGACTTGACTTTAACAAATACCATTTAATGAATTAGACTAGAAAATGTGGGGTTTTTATCAATTCTTTAAGGAAAAGATAGTACATTTAGGTTGTGATAATCTGCATTTATATAATAAAACCTTTTACTTTTCTCTGATCTAAGTTGATCAAAACAACCCAGAATATTTCAAAGTAATACACTGTAAGGGGCAGAGTAATATTGACCAGTAAGAGCATGTCCAGATGAGAAGAACCAGAAAGGCAGAGGTCCAGTAGATATGTCATCAGATGAATGGTAATAATGTCTTGGCATATTCTTCTTGGAAAAAAACAAGTCTAGTGAGCTTTATATTTAAGGAGCCATTAGGAAACAGAAATAGACTTCTTGGTCGATGCATAGAAGCACAAATAGGACAGCAAATGTTAAATGAATGTAACAAGGATTTACTTGGGATTGAAAATGTCTACTATCAAAGCATCTAACTGCATAGGATTGATTTTACTAACACTGAAAATATCCGAGTTGAAATATCAATGTTTTAAGGATGGTACAAAGTGCATTTCAATACTGATTGAAATCTGAATATGATGACCTTTAAGTCATATTCTTATATGTCTTAAATCTTTCTTCCTAACCATCTGGGAATAGCATATATACCATGATGATGCTTCCCCATGTTCATTTCTCATGAATGTTTCTGCAATTTGACTGCACCTCAAAATTAGGACCTTTTGACTGGCTCAATTTTATAGCCTACCAGTAAAGTTCTGGCTAGGACACTGTACAACAGAGTCATCTTACTGGAACAGATTTTGTGATAAGAGCAGTCTTATCAGGCACTTTCCTTCTCATATCTTTGTGGTTAGACATATGTACTTGAATGTATGTATGTGAGAGGGGTAGAGTAAGAGTAAGAATAGAACTAGGTATTTATGTACTATTGATTTTCCTCTGCCTTCTTATGTTACTTAAGCTGCATCCTTCTATCAGAAGTAAATTCAAACATGGTATTAAAAAAATCAGGAGCTTTTTGAAAAGTGCAAATACACTTTCTACTTCTAGACCTTTGAATGGCATTTCTGGTGAAGTATGGCCAGAAAGTCTGGATTTTCAAAGGCCAACAGGTGATTGTGCAGTCAAAAATAGAGGATTCCTAAGGTTAAGACAACGAATTCCACCCCTTTACTGGCTGGTTAGGTTATCACACATTTGCTTTTTGGTGACTCAAGACCGGAAACTTGAGCTCAACACCCAACATTATTATGGGGAGGTCCATTTGTGAAAGGACATTTGAGCAAATACAACTACTAGCACAACTAACAGTAAAAGTAATAATTGCTTACAGGACAGGTATATGGCACTTCATATACACTGTCTAACTTTATTAACACAAGACTAAGAGATCAACCTGGACATATTGCTTTTTGTTATTTTACTGAAGACCGTAGTGCAAAGATTCTTTGTTCTCTGAAATCATAAGACTATCAGAAACTTAGCTATTTGAAATCAGACCACTTAACAATGAAATAGTCCACTCTTATCTCGAGAATTTGAGTCACTTTGACACTGAAAAGCAGTTTCAATTTCTCAGCCCAGCTGCAAATCTTCAGATAAGGGTTTTTTGGAAACAATGTTCAACATTTATCTTAACTTTATAGTTCCTAAGGGAAAAGAACCCAGAGTCCATTTCTCAACTCCAGCCTGATGTTAACTCCTTTACTTTAAAGTCTGACTCTTTTTTTGGCATTATCAAAATTCTGTGCTATTTAAATAATGTCTAAACGCCATCCTTCCCCAAGTTCTATTTTTAATCTGGCTTCTTCCTGTGCTTGGTGTAATGCTCCACAGTTCCTTTAATGTGCAATCTCTCTTGATGTGACTAATTAATAACCTAAAATTCCTGGATTATATGTATGTGCTGAGCATTCTTTATCAGATGAACTTCATCGGTATATATTATAATCATTAATTTAAAGGTTATTAAAATTAGGCGGGGGCAAAGACTTACATAATAAGTGACAGAACTGGGTCTCTACCAAGATCCATAGGATTTCAAAGTCAATGTTCTTATCACTATGCACATAGAATTAGAGAACATTAGAGCCAAAGCGGAAACTGAGGCATGCCATTCTGTTAACTTTATTTTTTAAAAGATTTATTTATTTATGCATACAAGAGCAGGGTGTACGCCAGAGGTGTGGAGGGAAGAGATGAGAGGATTCACCAGAGTCAGAGTGGGGAGCAGAACAGGTGGATCTACTGAAATACACTGCTGAGGGGAGCAGTTGGCAACACAGGAGAGGTCTGCTGCACCATGTGGGTCAGCTCCCTGGCCAGGGATCAAACTCAAGTTCATGCAGTGGCTATTGATAGCTTCAAAGTGCTGAGACTTAACCCCTTGTGCCCCCAGGGAGCCCCTCTGCTAACTTTAAATGGAAAAAAATTGGACTAGAATCCAGGTATTCTACCTCCCAACTCATCATGACATAAATATAGTTTTGTTTTTGTTCAATTGTCAATCAGTAACTTTTCAGGTCTTCCCTTTTTCTTGCACCTACTGTTGACCCAGTATGTTCATGGGGCTTTTGGGGTTCTTTGGAGTGTTCACTAGACTAACACTGGTAACATCAGACATTATCAAGAACTCCAGATATTTCCTGATTATCCTTTCTTTTTGTAATCGCAGCAAACTAACATATTTGAAATTTTTCACAGCTGCTGAAACACAATGTGTCAATTGTCCTAGAAAAAGATAATGGATTGCTTCCCTAAAATAAGTGAGTTATATAAAAACATCATTCTCCTTTCCCTTTTCTACCTTCATCCCAAAATCAAAGTACATGGGGACCATCTGTTCAAAGTCTTCAGTGAAGTCTGAGTTATTGAAGTATGTGTTACCCAAATCGTGCCATCATGAAGCTGTGTAAGGCAGAAGCAGCTATCAAAACTCAGAAATATCCACTCATTTGAACACCTACATAATAAATCACCTAAAATATCCTATTAATGGTATCCATCTTGAGCCACCTTGAGATTCTGGATATTTCATCTACTGCTCTCAATGCAAATATAATGGAAGATAGTCACAATCATGCAAGACACATGAGTTCATGAAACTGCAAGAAGAGTTGTAAGAGAACTGTTCTGTCAAGTGCAAAGGGGTTATTAAAGAGGAGCTGGCTAATTTATACTCCAACAATTAGAGAGAGAAATTATGAAATGGGCTTTTCAAAAGACAGTAACATTAATATCAAAGGAGTAAGAGAGATAAAGAGAAGTTCTGAAAAATGTAAGGCAGTCCTTAAAGTTTTGGAAAAACACATCTCTTTATGATTGTGCTATGAAATCAAATGATGAGCTTTATTTTAAATAATCACAAAAATACACACACACTTCAACTGTTCTATGTTCATGCTGAGTTAATGCACAGCTGCGAATATAACCTCACAATTAAAAGATAATTTGTTTTGTGTTCATCTTTCGCAATGCAAAATTTCAACTGGAACTTTTTTTCACTTCTAAGAAATTTTAGGACCCATTTAATGTGGATTAATTTTAAAAGTCTGTTTTCTTTTTTGTTTTTAAAGATTTATTTATGCATGCAAACAAGAGCTGAGGTGTAGGCAAGAGGCAAAGGGGGAGGGGGCGTGAGAAAACTCACCAGAGAGAGAGTGGGGAGCAAAACAGGCAGACTGACTGAATCACACTGCTGAGGGGAGCAGCAGGAGAAACAGGAGAGGTCTGCTGCGCCATGTGGATGAGCTCCCTGGTCAGGGTTTGAACTTGTGCTGCAGATAGCTTCAGAGTGCTGAGACTTAACCCCTTGCGCCACAAGGGAGGCCCTAAAAGTTGGTTTTCTGTTAATAGTTGTCTCCAAGTGATATGAATGCTTTTTATGGTATGAAACATGTATGTGTTTGGGAATTCTCATTCTCACTTTTCTTACAGAGCTTGTCTGTTTTTTCTTGCCTTGGTTTGTGCCTCCTCCACCTGTCCACACACGTAGGCATTCATTTAGTTTTACCGTCTCCGCGTTGACTTCTAGTCAAAGTATGATCTATAGACCAGCCACTTGTGTTTCACCTGGAAGCTTGGCAAAAATGCAGGATCTCATGCCCTGCCCTCAACTTCTGAAATTAAATTTACATTTTAACAAGATCCCCCATTGATTCATGCATACCTTAATGTTTAAGAAGGTTTAAGAAGCATGTTCCCAAGCATTTTTTCTATATTGTATTTTGTTAAATTTAAAAGTCACTCGGATTCTTTCTTATCTTCACATCTAATAATTCATGAAGTTTTGTATAGAATGTCTAGTCCATGTCTTATCCTTTATCTAGCTTTCTCCTAATTCCTATCAGTGCACCAAGATAGACCCTAATTGTTCTTCGAGAATCATTCCCCTCTTCAACCCCTGCCGTTATATTAATTGCATCTTTTCTGATTGGCCTTCCTCTAAATCACAAGCAAGTATTATCACTCCCTTCCCTGCAAGCTAATCTCCCTGACAGGTCACATTACTCTGGTGTCTGTTATTTCTACAACTCTGTCCCCTCTCTACCCTCCTTCACCATGCTCTCTTCACTGGCCCCCCTGTAAGCTACTTAGAGCTCCCTAAATGACATGTCATCTCTCAGACCTCCAGTGTACATTTTTATGCATCTGTCTGCAGGGCAGAATGTCCTTTCCTTCCTGATCTACTTAGAAAATTCTACTCAGTCCCAATAAATCGTCTGTCTCCTGAAGCTTTGTCTTGCCATCCACAAATAATTAATTGTTAACCTGTTTATGTCTCATTGCATTTTGTATATACTACATAAAATATTACATTTTTAAAAATTTTACAGGTTTTCTTCTCCCTGTTTCTGCCAGTGCATCACTAGAATGTGAGATCTTGAATGAGTGAATTCTATTAATCTTTGATCTCCAGCATTCAGCATCTACTTTATAAAAAATAATCAATAAATCACTGCTCAATGTATAAATGATTTAGCATAAAATAAATTTTATTTCTCAAATAATTCTAAATGTAATTTTATATAAAAGTATCAGCTAAAATATATGTATTTTGATAGGTATTAATAAAACACATTATTGAAAGGGAAAACATGAGCAGAAATTTGTTTTTTATAACTGATATAATTATGAATCACTCCTAGAGGGCTGTTAATGAGGTTCACATGACTTATATACCACCATTTTTGAACTGTAGGTTTATGTTATCTCAGTTTTGAACCCAATAACTTGTTGAAACCTTCTGAAAAGCAGTAAGAGGTAAATTATAGTCAAAGCATCTATGTTTGAATGTTAAAAGAGAACTAACTTTGTTTTAAGTAATATTAAATGAGTCAAACATAAAACGCTCAAATATGAAGGGCAAAGTATTGTAATTATCTGTACTAAAATTGCAGTCACACAGCTTAGGCAAAAACTACAAATAGGGTGTGGGGTAGTCAGGAGAGCTCTCAGGCTTTTCTGCACTCCCCTTGGGGATGGGTCTCTGCAGGCCTATGTGCTGGGGGGCTTAGAGTAGCAAAGCCTGGTGCACGGCTAGGAGTAGCGTTGGTGTACTGTGCATGCGAAGTGTGCTGTGCGTGAGCACAGAAGGGAGGGGGAGAAGCAGCAGCACAGAGGGCAGCAGCAAGAGCCTACTGCAGGAAGGGCCCCAGAGAAGCTTAAGATTTCCTGGGGGCCAGGATGCTGGGGGGCCTTCTGGCCCCCGGGGCACGAGCAGATGGTACCCAGTGGTCCCCCGCCCCACCACCTTGTATATAGTTGCCAGAGGTTAAGAGTTTAAATTTAAAAAGCCATAAAAAGCCACTGAGGGTTCCAGAACTCCTTCCTTTGTACCCGTCTGCCCATCATCAAGAACCTGCCTAGTGCCATTCCTGCTGGCACTACATAGGGGATACATCATAATCAGATGGGGAGTCCTTATAAACCATAGTTCAATACTACTTCCGTGCAGGAGACCTAGAAAGGTTCAATCAAGCTTGATGAAAGTGAAAAAGAAAGGCGAGAGGAAGGAGGAGAAAGGGAAGGAGAAAAAGGCAGGAAAGGAGAAAAAACGGAAAAGAGAAAGGAAGGAAGAGAGGGGAAGAAGGAAAAAGTAGAGAGGGAAAATGCATTGCAATGACAATTCACTTGAAATAATGGCAAGTATGTCAACATTTCTCATCTTACAATGTGTCTACATACCTTTGTGCCGAGACTAGATAAGTTTTTAATACCACAATTAAGATTTTTGTCACATACTTTGTGACTCTGATTATGTGTAGATTCTAGAATTCAAATGACCCATTGTTGACAGAAGCATGTAATTCTGAATACTATTTCCTTGATTATGCAAGGTCCTTTAAGAGCACTGATATTTCTGTTTGTCTTACTTCCTTCTCAAGGAAAATGATGTTTTCATAATAACGTTCATTTCCTTTTCACAGTCTCTTTACAGGCAGTAGCCCTATATTAGGGCTTAGGTAAATATCATGACTTTATCTTATTAATCAAAATATGTCAAAAGGTAAAGCTTTAGGACAAAAGATGCATATTGACAAAGGAAAGGACTGAAGCATATAAATCTCTACAATTTGAAGCAAAAACCTAAATTCCTTATGACTGAAAATTTATTTTGGTACCCATTGTAAATTACATTGCCATTTACCCCAACTGAGTCAGAAATTGAGAACTAAGAACTGAACTTTCAAAATAAGCACAAGTACTATCTTTTTCTAATGAAATCTTTCCTGACCATTTCACTACATGATACTTATCTCCCCTCCTTTACTCCTTCATGTATCCCTATATTCATAAGATTAGAACAATTCATCTCAAATGTATATAACTGACTCTATTATGCTACCTTCTAAGATTGATAAATTACTCAAAAGATGAGGCTACAGCATATTAATCTTGCATATTTCAGTATAGTACAGTTCCTGACCCAAAGAATGCAATTAATAAATGTTTAATGCCTTTAAAGGTCAATGAGAGAATAATAACATATTTCTCCTTGTATTTTTCTGACAACAGAAAGTAACACATAATTAAGCTGGAAAAAATGAAGAGAATGAAAAACACTGAGCAACAACAACAACAAAAAATCAACTACTTAAAAGCAAGAGACATTCTTTGTCTACACTTTTTTCTTTATCTAGCCATTGCTTAATTAATATATCTAGATATCACTGTACTCCTTTAAGTATTCACAAAGAGAGGTATTTCAATGTCACTTTACTTATATGCTCCTAAAACTGTTATATCAATGGAACAGAACCAAGATCCAGAAACAAAACCACACATATCTGGACAACTACGTCACAACATAAAGAAGCCAAGAGCAGGCAATGGAGCATGGAAAGTTTTTCAAGTAAATGGTGTTGGGAAACTGATTTCCACATGCAAATGAAACTAGACTACTATTTCACACCATATCCAAAAATTAATTCAAAATGGATTAAAAACTTGCATGTAAGACCTGAAAAAAATGCATATAAGGAAACACAGGTGATATGATCCTTGACATCCACCATAGAGATGTGTTTGGGGACTCAACCTCACAAGGGAAACAAAAGCAAAAATTAAAAAACGGGACTACAGGAAACTAAAAAACTCCTTCACATCAAAGGAAACTACCATCAATATGAGATGGCAATCTCTAAATGGGAGAAGATATTTGCAAATCAAACATGTAACAAACAGTGAATATCTATCTGTCTATTTTATGTGTGTATATATATATATATATATATCTTATATGGAATATATTTTATATATTCCATATAATATATATAAAGAACTCACACACAAAACTAAAATATTCTAAGAAAGCATTTTAAAAAGGTTAGTGGTTCTTAATTACAATAGAACAAAAAAAAGACGAAGGAATGAAGTAATGAGTTTAGACAATTTCATATAAAAGCACTTGTTTGAACGACCTGGTCTTCATTGTTTTCCTGATGTCCTTTTATAACACTGCATAATACTCATGACATGTTCAATGGCAAAATATAACTAAACTGTTTCAAATCTAGATTTTTAGACACTTACATTGAACTGTATTTGTCTGCCTGGAGTTTTCAATCACAAAACAACCTTGACTATACGCACTGATGAGTGGACAGTGCTAACAGGTAGTATAACTAATGTCACTACATAAAAATTAACTACAGGTCTCCTGCTACTTAAGTGTATTTAAAAAACAGAAAGACTACAAATGTAATCTTCCTTCATACTTTGATGTCTGAGGTTATTTATTACTACCACATTTTTGGTTCCTGCTAAACATACATTTTGAATTACATGAGGGAGAGAGGATTTATGAAACAACTTTCAACAACTTTTCAGAAAATTGCACATTTGAAGATCCAATTTTATTCTTTCATGCTACCACTAAAACAGTCTCCTTTCTGACCACCAGTAATTTCCCAACCTCTTTGAAATTTCTTTTCCTAAACAATTTCTTCCAGCAAAGTTTTGGAAATAATTTAACACTTCAGTCTGTCCTAGTGAGGTGGGTGAATTAGAGAAATTTGAAAATAGATTCCAAAGAAAATAAAACTGGAACTGAACAACTTACCCGGGCCAATGTCTCACTGGTGAGAACTCTGCACAGTCACATTCAGAGATCAACTCAATAAATGAAGACCAGCTACTTTTAATATCTGTGCTCAGCTTTAAACATTCATCTACTGAAACATACAAATGACTAAACTCTAGTGCTTCACCCAAATAATCCTAACTATTTGAAAAAGATAAAATGTGACACTAATATTTGCTTTGTGTGTGTGTGTAATAGTTAAGATCATGCTTAGAAAGCTTGACAACTAGAGTTCAAATACTGGCTTACTATTTATTAGCTGTGTGACTTCAGCTGACTTAATGAACCTTTCAGTGCCTCAGTTCCTGATCTATAAGCTGTTTAAGTAACAATACTGATTTCATTGGATTTTTATGAGGATTAAACAAGTTTAAACAAGTAAAGTTCTTAGAAATCTTAAAACAGTGTATATTTTATGCCCTATTGTAGAATATTCCTAGCAGTCAACCCCTAAGCACCAACCACATTAGAAAGATGAGTAATTTTCACTTTCAAAACTCTTAAGTATAAGCTTGTATATTAGTGATTCACCCCAAAGTTTGATGACCTTTTTTTTTACTTACTATTTCCTCTATCTCTCTTCTTTCTTCCATTTTTTATACTGAAATAATGCTGACCAATGTCCACTGAGAACTCCTTGTTTGTCAGATCCTGTGACAAATGCTTCATATGGAGATATTTATTTCACCTTCACAAATACCTAAGGAATGAGGTTCTCTTATCCCCAATTTATACAAGGAGAAACTGAGGTAATGGGAGGCCACACAGATAGTATTCTAGTAGTAACAGATGAGAGTATAGTAAGGAATCTGTGTGAATGCAGGAACAGAAGTCGAGTGTAAGTGTGGCACTATAGTCCAGAAGGGGCCATAGAGGAAGTTGAGTTTAATATCTTCATTTCCTAGTTGCAGCACCAAAACAAGGTAGTGGTAAACTGAGGCAAAATCTCAGTCTTTCTTCCTTTATTGTCTGAGGATATCTCTGTCACCCCACCCATCATCCTCCTTTTCTTTGACTTAATCCTGGATTTACATTTTCCTACTCCTTCAATTTTAAGTAGAAAGTCAGAGGAAAAAACATGTTTGCCCTAAATATATTCCTCCCACACACATCCATTTTTCTCCTTTGAAGTAGCAACAACAGCTGCCAACAGAGGATCCCCCAGGCTTATGGTGCATCAGTCGGCTTCACAGATGAAGGCAAAGATGAGAAGACAGAAATCCCTCCTTTAAAGCACTTTGCTAATTTTTTTCACTCAAAATTCACTTTCCTTAGTGAACACTTTTAAGACAACCCTAAAATCGCAAGGCAAGAATGGCAAAGCAGTGAATTCTTGGAGTTAATCAGGGTCCCTAATTGATTGTCAAGAGCCATGGGAGGGGGAGATGGGCTTGGGCTAAATGAACACTCAGGTATCTAGCTTCCCTAACTGATTTTTTAAAACTCACCCTTTACATAGCCCACACACTCTTCTAGCTTCCTCGTGTGATTAGAGGCAAACTTCATTATTCAAAGGCAATAAGATTGGTTCTGTATTCATTTATGGATTCAGGTACTTGAGGCTTACATAGAAAAGACAGAACAAGAGTTGGAAGCAATACTTTTTGGCTTAGACAAAGAGTGCTTGCATTCTAATTCTGAGATTTGATAGGAAAAGGTATTCTAATTATAAGCATAATCTTTCAATATTTTACACTATCCTTTTTACTCCATGAACTATCTATATATATCCATATATATACAGTGCTCCATATACATTCACCAGGCACACATAAAAACACACAGGAAAAGTGTAATCTATGACACTCACTCATATTGCAAGATTAATAGTCTATTGTAATTTGCACTGAAAATAGTCTACTTTTTAAACTGAAGGCAGGTCAGGAACAAAACAGTAACACTCATATTTATTTATTCATTATTTAATAAATATTAAGAACCTAGGCACTTTCTAGGAATTGACAATACTCCAGAGAACAAAACAGGCAACAACCCTGTCTTTAGCTAGTTGATAACACATAATTAATAAGGTGAATATACAGGATGCCAACTTATGATACATTCTAAGAAGGAAAAAGCACAGTGGCAAAAGACAATATGTAGTAACCAGAGAAAGAATAGATTTGAGATGGTTTGGTCAGCAATGACTTGATGAGAAGGTGGTCTTTGAATGAAAAAATAGAGACAGTACCAAGTTATTTGGGAGACTGGAATTCCACCAGAGAAGAGCAAGAATAACATTTGTGAGATGGAAGATCACTTCGCATCTCTGAGGAACTGTCAGGGTCAAAAGCTTCCAGTGAAGTTGAAAAAGGAGACAGCTGTAAGACATGAGATCACAGAGATAAGAGGAACTCAGTTTATGTAAAACTTTGCCATTCATGCTTTGACTTTTACTTTGAGTGAGATAATCTATTAAATAATTTTAGGCAAGAGTATAATATAACCTGACATATGTTAACAGGATCAATTGGGTTGGAGAGTTCAAAGTGGGTTAAAATTATAATAGGTCAATAACTGGTAGCCTTTTTAATTCAGAGGTGAGATAATGGTGACTTGGAGCAGTACAATGGCAGTATGGCAGTAGGGATATGAAAAACTATTGAATGCTGGGTGTATTTTGAAAGTGGATACTATAAGATCTGCTGATAGAATTGTTAGAAGATGTGGGGGAAACAGAGTTAAAATTAAAACTGAACTTTCTGACTTGACCGACTGAACTAGAGTTAAAATACATATTTCCATAATGCTTGCATGTTTATGGTCTTTTATTTGTTTGTGTTTTTTTTTCTCATGTTTTGTTTTATTTGTTGGAGATCAGAGAGGCTTTTCAAGAGATTATTTTTTAACATGTTCAATTTAAGATGTCTATTAGACACCCAAGTGGAGATGTCAAGCAGATAATTGGATATGCAGGTTTGAAATGATAGAAGAGGTCTGTGAGGAAGAAATGAATTTAAGGGTCATTAGCATATAAATGAGGAAGAATCAACAAAAGAGACTGAGAAAGACAGGTCAGGAAGATGGAAGAAAACGAGATGAAGTTGGTATCTTAGAAGTCAAGTGAAGAAACTATTTCAATGAGAAGAAAGTAAATCCTGATGAATATTGCTCATAGGTCAATAAAGTAGAGGACTACAAATTGACTGCTAGTTTTAGCAATGTGGTGTCATCACTAACCTTGATTAAAGTAGTACTGGTGGAGTGGGAAAGTGTGTACAAAAGCTTGATTAGAAAAGATGAAACTGAAAATGCACGAATAGAAACAATTCATTCAAGAATCTATGCTGTAAAGGCAGGGTGAAAAACAGAAGAGGTAGAGAGAAAGCAGGATCAAGAAAGTGTAATTTATTTTTTTGTATTTAAAATCAGAGACATAAGGGTTTGTTACTATGCTGGGAAATATCCATTAAAGAAGGAAGATTACTGATTTAGAGAAAGTAAAAAATTAAGAAAGTGGCATGGCAGTAGTAAGATGGAGGTAACCTAGAGCAGAGTATACAGCAGGTATTCCAAGAATGGCAGCATGAACATGAGCTAGGAGATGGCTGAGATTAGGACCTACCATAGAGCTGAAACGTCAGACTCTTAGGGGTGGAACCTAGAAGTTTGGGTCTTAACAGGCTTTCCAGGTAATTCTTATGTGTGATAGTCTGAAAGGTACTAATCTAATGATCAACCTTACTTGTGAACACAATTTATCCGTGGCAACAGAAGAAAAGTTTGACCATATGAGCAGAAGTGAAGTAAATAGGTAAATATAGTAGTGGTTCTGACCTTATGGAAGTAATCTTACAATTGCTTCATCTACTCTGTGAAAGAGGAAGCAAGAACATCACTCCTTTTCCTACTTCAAGTTGGACTATTAGCTCCCTGAGACTAAGAATGGCTTTATGTTACTCAGCAAAATTGTATTATTCTCTTTACTCACTCTAGCTAAGTTGAAAGTTAGCGCATATGCCAAGCCCAACTCAGTTATGCTGTGCAACACAATAAAACTTTCCACCTTTTCAGGGCCTGGTATTCCTTAAGTTGATCTACGTTTTATAGCCTGTCACAATCACGCCATTTCTTACCAAAGATGTGGCTACGATTTATGGAGCATCTGACGTATTATGGGCATTTCAAATACAGTTTCTTATTCAGTCTTTCAAATAATCTTTCCACATATAAACATTTATCCCTTATTTTACAAGCAGGAAAATGGAGATTCAAAGAGACAGTCAATCTAGAAAAGACAAGAAACAACAAGTGCCGGTGAAGATACAGAGAAAAGGAACCCTCACACATTGTTGATGGGAATATAAATTGGTATAGTCAGTGTGGAAAACAGCAGTGACAATTCCTCCAAAAATTGAAAGTAAAAATACCATATGATCTTGCTATTACACTTCTGGGTATTTACTGAAAGAATATAAAAGCACTAATTCAAGAAGATACATCTACCCTTCTGTTTACTGCAGAACTACTTAAAATAGTCAAGATATGTAAACAACCTAAGTGCCCACCGATGGAGGAATGAATGAATTGAAAAGGACACACAGAAACATAGGAATATTACAGTTATTAAGAAAACAGAATTATTCCTATTTGTGACAACATGGATGTGCCTTAAGGGTATTATGCTAACTGAAATGAGCCAGAGGAAGTAAAACAATTATCATTTCCATCATATGTGGAATATAAAAAGACAAGGCAAATGAACAAACTCTTAACTGCAGAGAATGGAATGGTGGTTACAGAGGGGAAATCAGTTGGGGGTGGGTAAAACCAGTAAAAGAGATCAATTGTTTCATGTAGATGGAGATGAATTTTAGTGGTATTCATGAGGTAGTTTATATATATACTGAATTATAATGTACACCTGAAACTTATGTAATGAGATAAACCAATGTTACTATAATAAAAATTTATTTAAACGTTACTTTTGAATGTTTATTTTTTTTAATTTCACTCTTTATTATGGTAACATTGCTTTACAACACTGTACATGATTAAGAGAAAAAAGTCACACATCCTTGGATGTATGTCACTGATGTCATTTTGTCACTGATGTCATTTTGGAATTGATGGGTTTTGAGAGCGGGGCCCTTGGGTTCACTCTGGGAATGGTTTCACCAGAGCTTCCCTTCAGTGGCACGCGGAGAGTTTCCCAAGAAAGTTTCTCCATGACACTAATTACACTTAAAAGAACAGGTTTACTAGGGAAAGGGACAGAGGAATAAGGGACACTTGCCCAGACACAAGCGGGCAGGAAGAGCTGCCCAGAAAGGGACAGGTTTGCTGAGACAGAGGCATGCATGGTTGCAGGCAGGTAGGCAGCCCTGAGGAGAGCTGCCTCTGCTGAGGGGGGGTCAGTGAGGAGAAGACCCGACGTGGTACAGGTCACGGGCAGGCAGGAAGGCCGCTGCCCTGCAGAGGGACAGAGTTGGTGAAAATGACACCTGCATAGGCACAGGTGGGCAGAGGGACAGCTGCCCCAAGCCACTGCAGAGACTGCCCTGATATAATCTTTTCTCTGGGAGGGGCTTGTTCCTCCAGGAGTGGTTTATTTGCTATTGATCCTCAATAACCATCCAGGATTGGAAAAGGAAGGAGATTCCACAGTGGGCTCAGTCTCCTATTTTCACCTTACACTCAGCCTTAGGCACTGCAGCCCAAGGATGTTTGGTTATCACTGGGTTAATGGTTATGTTGATTTCTTCTACCCCAACCTCCTCATGTGAGTCAGGTTCTAGGCTTGTGATGCCTATCTCCTCCATTATCACCACATCACATGCACCAACAAACCACAGACAGTCTTTTACCATAGATCACTGGTCCTCCTTCCCACTCTGTTCTCACCCTTACCTTCTCCCCCTGCCCAGTAGTTTCAGTTCTATTGTCATATTTCAAGGGTTTGGTTTGGCTTAGCTTTGTTAGTTCCTTTATTTCATTTTTCAGTATACTACATATGAATGAAATCATTCAGTATTTGACTTTCTCCTGACTGATTTTACTTAACACAATCACCTTCAGTCCCATCCATGTTGGAAATGGCAAAAATTCATCTTCTTTTATAATGGAGTAGTATTCCATCATGAATATATATCACATCTTCTTAATTCTTGGTAGAACACAGTAGTCAAACCATCTGGTTCTGGGTTTTTGGTTTGGGGGGAGATTTGATTTCAATTTACTTGCGTGCAATTGGCTTGTTCAGATTTTCTACTTCTTCCTGATGCAGTCTTGGGAGGGTGTATGCTTCCAAGAATGTGTCCCTATCTTCCAGATTTTCCAATGTTTTGTCATAAAGACTCTTAGTCATCCTATATGATCCTCTGTATTTTTGATATATCTGTTATAATTTCTTTCATTTCTGTTTCTATTCATTAAAGTTTTCTCCTTTTTTCTTATTGAGTCTAGCTAATGGTTTGTCTACTTTATTTTTCAAAGAACCAGCTTTTGTTTTCACTGATCTTTTAAACTATCTTTTCATTTTACACTTCTTCTTTCAAACATTTCTACTCAAAATGTTATTATATTTTTCATCTACTGGCTTTTGGTTTCATTTCTTCTTCTTTTCTAGTTCCTTAAGGTATAATGTTAGATAGTTTATTTGAGCTCTTTCTTATTTCCTGATATAGACCTCTCTTGTTACATCCTTCTTAGAAATGCTTTTTCTGTCTCCTAGGTTCTGGTAGGTTGTGTCTTCATTTTCATTTGTCTCCTGGTATTTTTAAATTTCTTTTGAAAAACAATCCTCCAAACAAATGGAAACCCTCCAAAAAGCTTGGACAGCCATATTTATATCAGATAAAATAAATTTCCAATTATGAAATTTAACAAAACAAGGATAGATATTATATAATGATTAAGGAATCAATATATCAGGAAGACATAACATTCATCAATTTATACACACCAAAGGAACACCAAAATATATAAGTTATTATTAACAAACCTAAAAACAAGCATTGGACGCTGCCCATCCCAAGTCCCTTGGAACCAGAGAGGAGAGAGACTCGGAGCTGCCCATCAAGCAAGGCCCAGTGCCCTCCTAGCAAGGAGGACGCTCCCTGCCATGGCACTTATCCTGGCACCAGGGCGAATAAAGACATTATTTTGGCAAAAAAAAAAAAAAAAGCTGCAAGGTAATAGTACTTAGGGACTTCAACACCCACTGACATCATGGACAGGTCAACTAAACAGAAAATCGACAAGGAAACATTTAGCCCTAAGTAAGGATTAGAGAAGATGTGCCCACTAAAAATTTATAGGGCACTACACCTCAAAAAAGCGGAACACATTCTGTAATTAAATGTTTAAATAACAAAAAGACCACAGCTAATGCTTAAATATAAAGAGTGCATAGGAAATTACATATAGGCAGTCAAGTCTAGAAATTATCTTGAATTAAAATCTAAGTAAAATTGTTGGTAGTTTTAAGAACAAGAATTCCTAAATTAACCACTTAATCCTTTTGTAGGACGCATTACTTTTACTGGGTCATTATGGTTATTTGGTCTTTTAAAAATAACTCTCCTCGACCTCCGCATGTAAGTATTTTACCATACAGGGACTCTCTCTCCCATGGGCAGTATGTGGGATGTGACAATCAACTGTACCTTCTCCTGAAGTTATACTTCCACTTGTACTTCTTGTAGTTCTTATCCTGATAAGCAATGTTTACTATCAAACCCCAAAGCTGGAATTCCCTCAGGTAATTTCCTCTCCCTCACATCTCACATTTAATTAATCACCAAACACTATCAATTCTACCTTAAATATTTATGGAACCCATCTACTGAGTCCCACTGAGATTTCTTATTCCTGGACCTTACCATCTTTTGCTTCAACTATGAGAATGTGCCCTAAGTTATCTACTTTGATTTCACACATACACATAGACACACATACACACACACACACACACACACACACACACACACACAATCTACTCTGTATAATAACAATGCCAAAGTAATCATTTCAGATTTAAAAAAAATGACTTCACTTTGCTTAAAAGCTTTGTGTTACACACAAATAAAGACCAAACATCTTTGGATGATCCTAAAGCTCTGGCAAGTAGTCACTATTTTCATCTCTTTCCACTTCTTCCATCGCCATTCACACTGTGCTTGAGGGACTTACATAACTATTGGTTTTCTTGTCCTGAACACAGGTTGTAATTTCTACATACAATAACAACCTCCCCCATTTGCAAACTAGAACTCTGCTTCTAAAAAGAAAATCATTATGCTAATCGCTTCACTAAATTATGAGAACACTGCAAACTAGCTCTTTACAGATTGTAGCTATTTTTATTTCCCACAACTAATAATCATTATGATTTGAGCTTTTCTATTTCAATGTTGCCATTTAAACCTGTTCTAAAAACAACACATTAGTTTTATGGTGTTCATAAACATCATCAAATAATAAACTTTTCACTATTGTTCTCTTTCAGTTCTTTAGTGTAGTTATTTGCATTTCTAGGAAACTGCAAGAAATATCCCATTTGTGTTGTATTTTTATTTCCTTCTTTCTTTTTAATTTGCAAATAAGAATACTGGTTTCCCTTGACATTAAATCTTATAGTCTTCTACAGATGCTATTATTTTGTTGCCTAATAGTTCATTAATAAGTATAATTACCATCTGTCACATTGCATCTTAATTATCCAGTAATTGCATGTGTAATAGTTTTCAATTTTAGAAATTAAGCTCTTGAAAAGACAGTCCCCTCCTTCCCCCTCCTTTTGTAAAGTCAGAGTTCCAAGTGTATTTTTCAAAAAGTTAAATGTGTAAATCTACTTTTCTTTTTATTATAGCTATATTGTGGTGCTAATGTAATATTTCAGTTTCTCCTATGAATGATGTTACTGAATGTTGAGTTGAATAAATAAATGGTTGTGCCTTTATCCTTACTGGTTTCTCATATGACAGATATTTTTAAAATAGAAAATAAATAAGTTTTTCAGGTGCTAGAAAAATATAGGATTAAACTGAAATAATTACACTGCATATTAAAGGAGAAAAGTCTCGATTGCAAGCTAAATAGATACAATTACGATTTGCGGATTCTCCCACTATTCACCCCAGGTTAAAGCTTCTTATGAGAAAAAAAGGCGCACATGCCTTTACAAATAGATATAGATATATATCTTTAATTTTATTTAAGATAATTTCTTTGTTTCTCCTTGCAGGACTATTTAAGAAAAATATCTGTCTTTAGGGGGAAAATTCCAGATACAAACAACTTTAGAGTTCTCCTAATTGTTCAATATGTTTCCTTTTATAAGAGATTCCTTTTCATCTGATTTTCATTCAGTCACATTTCCTTTCATGTCTTCTCTCTACATTTTTATTTTAAATCACATATATTATAGAATATAATGACCTCTGATTTATTTCATTTAGGACCAGAGATTTGTATGTGGGCAATTTATATTATTTGTAAAAATAATGTAATAAACTTTCCCATAAGCCCCAAATCCAATATACACATATGCCAATGAAACTCAAATAAGCAGATCACAGAATTTTAAAGTTTGGGGCTGGGAGAACAAGAAGTTCAACTCCCACATACTACAGAACAAACTGAAGTCAAAGAGTTTTAATTTACTGATCAGTCATGTAACTAACTAGAAGAGGACTAGACCTCAGACTTCCTGATTCCAAGTCCTATGCTCTTTTTCAGTAAGTCATATGTTCTCTCATGACACAGAATGTGGGTATCACTGTCATGCCTAAAAAGAAGAAAACAAAGTTCAATGAATTTGCCTTGTCCCTGAGCATCTCTGAAGCACTCATTCTCAAAGCTGGGAACAATATGAAATTTCTACAATAGAAACTGTTCCCTAAGTCTGCCTTTTCTGTTTATTTACAGGTAAGGGACCTAGATGAACATTCTCCACAGGCAGGAGCTTTAATCTTTTTTTTTTTTTTTAGAGGCCACTGCCAATTTTAGAATACTTTTTTTTTAAAAAAAAAAAAAAAGAATGTTCTCAATAACTGATCATCTTGGAAATTCTTTGCAGACTTTGTTTTCATGCTCTGCTTAAAAGCACTTAGTCCATGCCCAGAGAAATCTGTAGATATTAAGTTTGGTGTTTGAAATGTGCACTTTGGCAGATCTCCACTTAAAGGTGTATTTTTTATGAAGGATAAAGAGCAGCTGATTATATTCACAGAAACCCCAGAGGAAATGAACTCTGTTGATGATAACTGACTAGTGGAGCAGGAAAAGCTCAAGTTTCTCCCTCCATCCTCTGCTCTGATAATTACCAACCAAACCCTATCAAGAAAATTTCCTTTGATGATCCAGCAAAATGTCCAGTCAGGGAGAAAAGGAAGGGCAGGGCATTCCCCAGGAGGGTGGGGGAAAGAGCTTCTGTGAGTTTCCCTGGTGATTAGAGCTGGGAAAGTTGATCTCTTTTCATGCTGTAGATGTGGCGAGCTGCAGTCACGCCTGCCGCTGCCAGCCCAGCACCAGCATCTTAATCAGTCACTATGAAAACTCATTAGCTCCACAGCAATGAGTCCTCCACTGCTGAAGCTTGGCGCTATGCTTAGTACCATGGCAATGATTTCAAACTGGATGTCCCAAACTCTCCCATCCTTGATAGGACTGAACACCACCAGGCTGTCGACGGCTGATACCTTAGTAAGTTACTTGGTGGGTTTGGCCATCTTGGGAATGAAATGCATTAAACCAGTGGGTTTTATTTTGTAAATAGCAAGGCTGAGATTGTATATATATACAGGTCTGCTTCAAAGATACAATATTTATGGTAACTTTAGTCCTCGATATTTCTTTGTGAACATTTTAAAGTTACATCAGGAAATAAAGGGACTGCCTAAACATTAGCTGTGAAAGGAAATACTAGACTCATTAAATTCTTAAGCATGAAAGGTTTAACTATATTAATTTAAGGTTTGTACAGGTTCTTAATGAAATGATTCATTTCTTATTATTTTGCCTCTTCTTTAAAAGGCTGTAATGCTCCCCCCACCCCAATTTTTACTACAGGGTATGTTACAGAGTATCTTCTATCTAGTCTAGTTTTAATATAGCAGGATATTCCTTGGAAATCATTTCTGTGACTGCAATGCATTCAGTCAGAGAAAACAACATTTTTAAAACATGAGTTAAAAAAAAAAACCTCACCAACTTAAAGCTTGACAAAAGAGAGATAAGTAACTAGAACAATAGAACACTAATTTAATAAAATCATCTCCATATAATTTTTATAAAGACTCCCTGTCACAAATCTAACTCTTGTAGTCTTCATTAACCCTTTCCACATTTTAAGGCTTTTCTGATAGTTTAAAGCATGGTTTAACCAGCAATACTTTAAGACTTTTAAGATAAAAATGAAAGTTATTGTTTTTTAATAGAAATTGACAAACACAAATAGAAGGAATATCCTGGAAAAATAATTTCCCTGCTATCAAATAAAAGGCATAGAAACGATTAGTATTGGGGACTTGACCTTTTTCTCTTACTCTAGTTTTACCACTGGATTACTCCAGTGGATCTGAAAAAGTAATTTCTAAAAGAAAGGTAACCCTACATTTTCAAGACCTGTTTGCAGTTACTACTAATAATTAAGCTATCAATCAATGTGCAATTAACTGAGTAGAGTTAGACCAAGTTAATTACATAATTGTCAGAATCACCCAGTACTTGGAGGCACCAGCACAGTATAAATGAGGCACTTTGACTGGCTTTGTGTGTTCACCTTTGAGGCATTTTTGGTCTTTCAGAGCCTTTGTTACTGAGATTCCCCTCTTACCTGCATCATGTGTATGGCAGGAAGGAAGTAAAAGAGATTTATAGCAGAAAAGTATGATATGTCATCAACAAATAACTACAAAACAAATTTATTTACCAAACCAAATTTTCTCAATGTTCAAGT
Organism: Scalopus aquaticus; assembly: GCA_004024925.1. Classification (NCBI taxonomy): domain Eukaryota; kingdom Metazoa; phylum Chordata; class Mammalia; order Eulipotyphla; family Talpidae; genus Scalopus; species Scalopus aquaticus. Next base: position 127,831 of record PVIJ01000542.1, read on the forward strand.
ACTGATGGTTTCCAACAATGTGATTGTTGGATGAAATCTTTCTGAAAATGAATCTAAGAAATCCATGAATGGGTTGTATGTCAAACTTGATATCTTAGTTTGGAGTTGTGTATTTTTGGGTATATAGACATGGGCTTAATTTAGTTCTATTGCTGTTGATGGAACAGACAAACTTCCAGAAGTGTGAATGATTCTTTTAGGACTTCTAGTTACCTTTTAAGTTTAAAGTCAATTCATTTTTTTAATTTGTGATTGGTAAGCAGTTGTAAAATATAAAGCACTTCTCTGGTGGATGAATGGTTTGACACAATCAAATGTTACTTTGGATGACTTTGAAAAAAAAAAAAAAACCTAGAAATAGAATAGTCAGGAAAGTTTAAACTCTAGTGTTCACTGAAATGGGAAAACCGGGTGGCAAAAGTTGTTTCTGCATGTTTTACCAAAGTGTATACTTTATAGAAAGATTATCATATTTTCCTACCTTAATTATTCAAGATAACTGCTTATATAGGAGCCCCGCAGTGAAATATACAGGAATCTGTATTTCTTAATTAAGATCATAAAACATTTAAAAAATCCTAGAAACCATGCTGACTAGTTATTTTTACACTGTTTTTGGCAGAAGCGCCTTTTCTTTTTTAACTTAATCTTATGTAATACATCCTAACTAAATACTTATTGAATGAAACTTGAAGTGGAAATCAGATATGTAAAATAAGAGATCAAATAATTAATGATGGGGGGAGGCATTTACTGTTTCCTCACCACTTATTCCCTCTCCACAAAATTGATCCTTTGCCCCAGTCAAAATTCCTCCACAGAAAACTTAGAGCTCTCAAGAGCCTAATTGGAAATATAACTAATCTAATCTACCTCCTCAACCTGCAAGTAGAAGACTGAGTCCAAATCTATAAATGAATAAACCGGTTTCCACCGACTAGTTAAAGACAAAACCCAGAGCAGAAGCAAGTCACCTATTGAAGTTCTTGGCCTGGGAATCATCCCACCTGCCTTTGCCAGTCCTCAGCCTTCCTGCAGTCTGGGGCCACAGCAGGTTCTGTTGTCCTTGCTCAGGTGGTATCTACTTGTCTTAGATGGAAGGGTTAAAGGCTCCCTAGTCTCATAAGAATAGTCAGGAAGACTGGTCCTTCTCAATTTTCTCACTCTATGCTCTCACTATAGACACTGTGAATGGGTGAGCCTGCAACTGTGTGGGTGTTGGGGGGGGGGGGCGGTAAATAAAAAGAAACCAAAAACACTTTCAAATTTTGTTTATGACTGTGGGATGTGGAATATAAAAATGGCAAAAAACACATTTACAGAAATATGAAGTCTTCTTTAGAATGATAATTTCAAATGGCCTACAAAAATAGGAAGATAGGGTTTTACCCATTAAATGGCAATAAAATCTGTTTAATGCAATATCTCTGAAACAGGTGTGGACTTTTGATTATCTCGAAGCTGAAAAAGTTTTTAAATTTCTAGGATATTTTTGTTACAACGTTAAATATAACTCCTTTTTTAGGGGAGTATGTTCCCTCTTATCTTTCTTAGAGTCATGAAATATTCCTTTATCCTCTTCTTTGGGCCCTGTTTTTCTTTGTTTGCTTGATTTTGTTTTGCTTCCTTCTTTTCTAGGGCCATGAGCCTCTGGAGATACTGGTGTCTGCAGAGGCAAAGTTTCAGCTCAGAATTCTCAGGCTCCCTTAGGCACTTCTCTCTAGTACCGGAATAAGTTCCCCTTGAGGCTGAGCTTCTGAGAAATCCCCCACACTGTGGACTCCACACCAGGAAGAACCCCGAAAAGAGCAATTAAACAAGCAGAGGACTTTCAGCAGACACCAGCTGTTCTCAGTCAGCCCAACCACTGTGATGGGAAGAGGCCCTAAAGGGACCTGAGAGCTTAAGCACTTTGTTTTGCTACAGTTTCAAAGTCCTAGCTCCCTTCTTCTCATAAATAACTACTTCAATACATTAGTCACTTAAAAGCTCTGGAAAATGAGGATACTCTGATGGATACTCTCAATGTTCTATAGTTTCTTATCTTCAACTAACCAACTTCTTTTATTCCTGCATGAAGCCATCCGACTTCTTGGTTTTATAGGACTGTTTTTCTTCCCCATATCCATTTCGGGAAAGTACAACTAAACAAATTAAAGAGTAGGAGATGGATGAGAGAACAGAGTGGAAAATCTTGGAGTCCAGAGAATCCGATAACTGCTTTTTAGTAGAAAAACTGTGACATGGATAAGAGAGCAGATTTATTCTGATTTAAGTATCTGAAGTAGAAGCAGGGCCAAGGGGGGATTGTTATAAAGAGAGAAACTAAGATCCATTCCCTCGGCTTTCCACCAGAGGAGGGGGCAGTGAAATGCCTATCGTGGTGAGTTCCAGTGGAAACACAAGGAGAAAAAACAGAAATGTCATTGAGAGGAAGATTTATGGCCAGGTGTGTTAATTTCTCAACTCTCAGTTATCGGGATTTCCAGAGTATGAGCAGAGGTGACCAACCAACTAAATTTGCTGAGGTCTTTGGTTATATTATTTGTTGTTATTCTTTTTTACAGCTTTGAGGTTTACTTGAGTGGAGAATATGCACCTTTTATTTCAGTTCCAAGTAGCCTCCTAAGAAAGGAAGAAAAATGCTATGCAGTGACATCTTTATTAACACATCCTACAGAACACAGCTTCTTTTAGCATGCTCTGTCAACATCTCTCCAATTTCTGTCCTCACATTTCTCCTCTCTCTACAACGAAAGACATTAACATGCTAAACCACATTTCACTCTCTGAGGCCAAACCTATCCTCAGAAAGAAAATTTATAAGGCATTTTCATCACTCAAAGATCTCCACTCTAAATCAAATAGATTTTAATAAATGGATTTTTTTTCTGCTTTATTTTCCTCTACCTGAAAGCACACCACTTTCACTATCTAGATTCCATGTTCCTTTCTGCCTCAGCATGTACTTTTTATGAAATGCCCAGAAACTCAGCATAGGACACAGACCTAGCAATGTTCAGTCAGATGATTTGATCTCTTCAAAGGATCAGAATTCTGTCCCTTTACCTGCCTTTCCACCTGGGTCCTGAGAAACTATTTCAGTGCCTCAGACAGGAATATGTACGTGTGTCTTGCTGTGCCTTTACTGCTAAGTCTTCCTCTGGGGTGACAGTTGTTCCTTGTTGCTATACAATTTGGATAGTGTCCTCCAAATACCTGGATGCATCCCTGAAGTACAAGTTTTTGAATAATGGCTAATAGAGTGGACACAGACCATCTATCTATGTGACCTGCAGGGCAGAAGAAAAAATAGCACAGGGTTAAAAGTTTGAGAAAACTGGAATAAATCCAATATATGGCATTTATTAGCTTGGTGACTTGTAAAAAAAAAAGCTTAATTTCTTTGAGTTTTAGTTTCCTCATAAATAAAAATATAAGAATGTCTATTCTAAGGGTAGTTGGTTCAAGAGAAGTAAATCTGATACAAAGGAAGGGAATTTATAGACCATAAAAACTAATGAAATACAAGATGTTTTTATTTATTTTTTACATTTACCTCCATCCTTAGGATTCTTCTTTTCTAGTACAAAGTCCCTGAAGTTTTGGGAGAACGCTCGTACAGTAGCTTTATAACAAAATTGTAAGCAAAGAATCCAGACTGGGAATCCAGATGTTAAAATTATAATTTTAATTCTTTTTAGAGTGTTCATAAGTATTTCATGGCTTTTATATTAAAAACAGCTAAATAGTTCATTTAGTTCTTCTAATTAACACAAAATTTTCAAAGAGAATTGTACCAATAATCACTGTGATTAGCAATGCTTTGGCTAGCAATAAATAATACATACCTCCGAGGTCCAAGTACTGGACTTGAGAGTAATTCAGAAAATCCAATAGGTTATCTGCCTCATATGTAACAGGAAATGTCAGATAATCAGGGGTGCAGTGTGGTGGTTAAACTTTCAGGCTTTGAAATCAGGCTGTGGAATTACAAAAGCTGCTGCTTACCCCTTTCACGACCTTGAGCAAGTCCTTCACTGTCTCTGAGTCACAGTTTCCTCATCTATAATGGGCAGAATATCATCACCTAGTCCATGGGGTTATTGTGATCGTCAAAGGCAATGACGCATGTGTGATGCTAAGTCATAGAGTTCCACACATGGTTGCTATTACTATTACATGAGTTTTATTAATACATGAATAATGGCTCTTATGAGATAAAACAGGAACAAGTTTTGTTTTTTTTTTTTTTCCCCTCACAGGTACCACAAACCCATTGAAATCTGAAAGCCATATCTCCTTCCGCCTTAGGTCTTAGGTGGTTTTATTTTGATTTTTTTTTTCCTGCCAGTATAGTTACCTTAAGAGAATGTTAGCATGCTTATAAAGCTTGCTTTTCACTGACACAGAGGTCTCTATCAAAATCCACAACACTATCAGGAACTCATTTTTTATATTAGCTTTTTACTATTTTGAGTTACTCATTTTTTTGCCAAAGAGTTAACTTGTTATAGTTCAGATCACTCAAACTAACTCTGTAGGAGAGAAGGTTGTGACTCTTCAGTGATTCTTACAAGAAGACAATTGGAAGTACAAACAAGACTGGAGTCTTTACTTTTATTAAGCTAACAATTCAGGGAGAATGCTAAATGAACATCAAACCCGGTTCACCTTTCCTGCTTTTCTCATCCAGAGAGCAAGTGACACCTTGCCCTATGATGATAAACTCTTTACTAGTTAGTCAGACCCCTAGCAACTGGGCAGCAATATTAATGCTGCCAGGTTTAATAATCACTATTTGCATTGCTATTACAGATATTTTCATATTATAATTGGGTGGCTCCTGTTCCTTTATCTAAAAGTCATATTTATTTAAGGACAAGCCTTAATTATTCTGACATAGAAGAATATTCTAACCTTAGAAGAATATTCCATATTCCATATCTAACCATATCCATATCTAACCATAGAAGAATATTCTAACCAAGCCTTAATATTCTAACATAATTTTCTAACATAATTGAGATTTGTATCCAGGATTAAAAGAAGTATATAGCTGAAACTACAGGACCTATGTAGCTATATATTAACCTATACTGTAGCTCAGCTTAATTTTTATTTACATCACTGAAACTACTCTGCTGAGCTGTTTCTATCTCCACCCTGTAGATTATCTCTTTATAATTTTTCAATACAAAAACATTAAAAACAATTTTTAGGAACTTAATGATTCTAAGAATATGTAATTCTAAGTGCAACTTACTATGCTAACTAAATAGTCAGAAAAAATTGCTAGAAAGAATGAGTGAGAAGAATGGAAAAGAAATGACAACCAATTCAACACCACCAAAATAAAAGGCAGCATAGGATCCTTCTATGAACTATCTAATAAAGGCAACTAAAAAGATAGATTTGGTACCATTTGCTTTTCATCATAGATCAAAGACCAAGACTATGAACTCTTTATGATGTTGATGAGTTTTTAATTTATACCTGCCCCATGATTGTTGCTGAGCTGCCTGCAAGTACTCTGGAGTGCTTAATCACTAAAGCTCTTGAAAAGAAAAAAAGAATTGCATGCTGGTTAAAGATAGGTGATGAGCTGGAACTAGGGACAAAATTAGATAAAAGATTATACCTGCTCTGCTCTGAATTCCAGAGACAGCTCTCACAAATCTGCAAAGAGAGACATCAGCCTGATTTAATCCTTTCCAGAATTTGCTCCCAATCTAGCATAGCACTCCAGTCTGTAGGCAAACAGAACATCTCAGTAACAATGACCATTTTGCAAGGGAGTTCACTGCTGGCCTCCACTCACCTCTTTATTCCTAGATCCATCTCAGTTCTAAACCTTAAGCCTTTCTCTCCTATTTCTTTAGCTTTGTCCCTCCAGCCTGATATATCAAATACCTTATTCTCTAGATGCTGAATTTCCCTTTTCTCCTGATCATACAAGAAACACCTCTCTATCTTCTGAAACTCTGGAAATCATAAATATAAAAATAGAGAAAATTGAGGATTTGAGATCCCAGCAGTGAAGGTTAGCTAGAAGAGGATACATTGATTTATCTGATATTTCCATGGAAAAACAAATTAAGATGCAAACCGAATAGCTTGTCTGTATAATAATCTGTTAGATTGTTTTTTTCATTGTCCACATGACTGACCTTTATAAACAATGATCTGTGTGTTTAGTGTCATAATGTGCCTATAGCCCTGGAATTCAAAGCAGCACTCTAGAACTAAGCTGTTCAAGAAAGAGGCCACATGTGGCTACAGAGTACTTGATATGTAACTAGTTCAAGGCAAGATGTGCCAGAGTATAAAATGCAAATTATATTCAAAAATTTAGTACAAAAAAACAAACAAAAAACCAGAAAGCAAAGTATCTCATGATTCTTCTTTATATTAAGTACATGTTGAAATGCTAGTATTTTGGATATGTTGAATTAAATAAAGTATGCCATTAAAATTAATTTCACTTCTTTCTACTTAAAATCTGACTGCCCTGAATGTAAAATGACACATGTGGTTCTCATGATCTTTCCATTGGCTGGTGCTGCCCTGGAGTGTGTTCCCTGGTGACCTACATAGTTGTCCTACTGCATACAAGTGGCACCTTCAGTAGATTAACTAATTTTCTCTTCTGTGAAATGGCTATAATAGTAGTTCTTACTCTTTTTTTTTTTTTCATTTTTATGTAGAAGAACTGGGGTGGAGGCCAGAGGTGCGGGGTTGAAAGGATTCACCAGAGACAGTGTAGGGAGCAGAACAGGCGGATTTACCAAAATAAACCGCTGAGGGGAGCAGTAGGAGATCCAGGAGAGGTCTGCTGCGCCAGTGGGTCAGCTCCCTGACTGGGGATCGAACTCAGGTCTTAGTGGTGAAAGCGCTGAAACTTAACTCCTAGACCACTAGGGAGGCCCAGTTCTTACTTCTTAAGGTACTTCCTTGTGCTCTTGCATCAGCAAGCCAATGGACGTGAGCTGTCCCTTGGAATAGGCCTGACCCTGAGCATCTGTATTCTTCAACCTCACTAGTCCCCAAAGGGGAACTCAACTGACATCAAGCTACCAACACTCTTGGTGGCTGGAGGAACAAATGAGTCCTCTCTGGACAGTGCATATGGTATTCACTGCTACTTCTGATTGGGCAATGAAGGTCACATATTCAAAGTACAGTTCTTCCTGAAAAATGACTAAAATATCTAGTAGTCAGATATATCTAGTTGTTCAAATAAGACAAATAAAAGACAACACTGTTTAAACAAACTGTTAAGACAACAGACAACACATATTACACGTTTAATGAATAGTACAGACAAGCCTTCAGAACAGGTGATAACCATGAGGTAAGTAAATTCAAAGTTTGTAAGGGCGGTATTGCAAACAAAAGTAGCAAGTTGAGCTGCATACAAAGATCTGAATCCAGGATACAAACTAATTTGGTTAGAGAGAAGTTTCCTATAGGAAGATACAAGAGGTTAAACTAGAAGCATAAATAGGAAGTAGGCTACAGAAGAATTGGAAGACTACTTTAAGGTTCTAGGGAGAGAACATGATAATTACCCAGCAGTAATTTAGGAAGGTAATTTAGCAGACTTTGCCAAAATACTCCAACTCTTCTGGAACTCTGTATGCTTTGCAAAACAATCTTGATCTAATTAATTTTACCCTATAGTCTCACATGATACCTTTTCAGTTTTATTACGTGGTAAGTTCCTTGGCATAGAACACTGCTTCAGAGCATCACACATAAATAAGAATCAGAGAAGAATATACTAGTATTTACCATTTACTGTGGAGAAAGATAAACATGTAGAAAGACTGGTGATGAGTGACTAAGATAACTAGATAAGTAGTTATCAGTTAACTCTGACAACTGTGGATCTGGTTATCAGATACTATAAAGTTGCAATGAAATATCCAATTTTTCAATTAGTAATAATCGCACCTAGAATAAACCTCATTGGTTACAATACTGCCATTGCGCAAAGCTACAATGAAATATCCAAATATGATAAAAGGTACATTTGGGGGTGGGGCTGTAGGTTAACAAAGAGCTAAAATACGGAAACTAACAAAAGAGAAATATTTCAAATTATGCCAAAATACTCCAATATTCTCTTTTGTAAGGAAGGTGTATTTTAATGAAGTTGTGCTGCCTATAGAAATTATTTAATCAATTTTCTTTTTTAACTGTAAAGAATAAAACACAGAATGTTAATGATCAAAAACAGATGTCTGCTTAAACTGATATGAATCCACATTCTCTTTATCCTATGACGGGCATTTGCCATCAATTTCCTCAGACTCAGATTAGTCCCAAAGAAGGGTGGCAAGTGTACAGCTCGGCCCAGGACCCGGATGGACGATGCATCTGTACAGTGGTGGCTCCAGAACAAAACCTGTGCTCCCGGGATGCCAAAAGCAGGCAGCTCCGCCAACTGCTGGAAAAGGTAGGTGTCCTTTGTCCCCTGTGCCTGTTTTCATTGAAATGTACTGTTCTTTGAAAAGGAAATGGGAAAGCAGGTAATGGTGTGGTCCTTCCCATTTTTCTCTGCCTTGTCAAATAAACTTGTTTCTTGTTTCTTGAAAGAAGGCTCTCAAGTTTCCACTGTATGGTTTTATTTATATGCCTTACTTTTCCCAGCAGTTGCTTCTTAAGACTGACTCTGTATACTAAATCTTAACATTCAAGTCAGTCTCCTTAAGAGAAAAACAAACAAACCATGAAGTCTTAATCTGATATCAGAAAATTAGCCTCAACTTGCAGGATCATACACTAAGCTCTTTGAACTCACACTTTTTCACTCCCATTAACAACCTTAGGAGGAAGTTAAAATAATGGCATGAAATATGCAAGTTATCTGGACAGATAATGAATTATTCCAAGTATTTATCATCTTTCTGTAAGTTATTCCTTTGAACATTAAGCTCTTCCATTTCACTGGGTAGCATTCTATTCATATAATTCACTTAAGTGAGATTTGTTAGAATCATAGGCGGAAAGCGCTTGATTTTTTTCTCTTTTAAAGATAAAAGTCAGCTTACGAAAGGTTATTAATGTTTAGTATGGGGAGGCAAAAAACAATGAATGGCTCTTTCAATTATTCTCTTTCAAACTTTCACTATGTTGAGCTCTGAATCCAGTAGGACAGCCAGACTGTTGGATGAATGACAAAATGTTTGAATTTTAAATACCATCAGGGATAATAAGATAAATTAGAAACTGTGTGTTTTTAAAGGCCATCATGCTCAACAATTCATTCTGTGAGATATCATTTCCATGATCATCTATCTAATTATGGCATTGAATAGCAACTTTTTATGAAAAATAAAGAGAAGCCAGAAAAATCAAAGCACTGAATTGGTTAATACAAGCATCTCTAGTTTATGCAATTTCAAGCCTCATCATAATAACTTTCTTCCACTGTCATATAATGAAAATGTTTCCTTTGTGTCCATTATATGTAAGTCAATCAATGCTCTAAATTTTAAGATTTTGTTCATTTTTTCATACAAAGAATAGTCTGTTTTCTCACCTTCTCTAAAGAGCTATCATCATCTATTGTCACTCTATTTTTAAGTGTCTTCTTATAAGATCTCATCTTCTCAACTCCATCAATATCCATTCCCCAGACAAAAACACATGTCATTTACATTTCAGTTAATGACTCTAGCGAATATGCCTGTTAACTGTTAGAAATCATGACATATGAATTATGATGATTATTCTTAGGTCTCATTTTCTAAACTTGGTTTTGTCTATTTCTATGAAAAAAATCCAAATACATAGTTTAATATTGTTTGGTGACTAGGGAAATTAATTACATTGGTAAAAAGACTTAATCTTTTAAATCTGATGTTGCTTTTTGATTATATTTCCCCTCAGATTGCTAGCTTTCTGTTCCAGACTTCTCTTCTATGCAGAAATATATTTCTTCTATATCAACTATATGGATAAGTATGTTCTGAGATATAATCTTATTTGTATTACTACTTTTCAGTAGAGCAATGCACACACAAATCCACACTTAGACTCAGATTTTTAAAAACAGTTCAAAAACTTCAAGTAAAGAAATAGATAATATCCTCTACAAAGCTAAAGTGAAATGTATTCTAGAACTATGATAAAACCAAGAATGGATGAAGGATGAATAAAGCATGAAAAGTACAACCAAGGAGGCTGGTTGAAAGCAAGCATTGCAATTCATATGTTCACGCCATCCAATATAGAATTTGTTCAATGTTTAAAAGAAATTCTAGAAAATCATACCTTTAAAAAGTTATCATTACCTAAGTATCAAAGACACAAATTTATTAACAAAACCAAGGTCACCAAAAGTTTGATTTACCAATTTTCAAATTTACCTTTTGGTAGTATTAAGCCAACAGAAAAAGAATAAATTGAGTATACTCCTATCAGTGGCCTAAGAGGAGTCAGTAGCACTGGTGGTTGCCCTGACTACCAACCCTAACACCCCCCCCCGCCCCGAAAAAAAAAGACATTTGACACAAGCATTCCCTACACAGACTGAGCTAGTCCTGCTGACCTCCCTATAGTTTCATACAGTTGAATGATACCAGACGACAAACAAGAACATAACCTTGAAGCAGCTCATTCACCATAACCAGATGATTCACTGGTTAAGGAAACACTGTTAATAAGAATATTAATAATAATAGTTCCCATTTATTTTATCTACTCCATTCCATTCAATCATCACAACAGACAATTGTCTTTCTAAGTTTACGTAAAAGAAAACTGGTACATTTTGAGATTAAAAAAACCACCAATCCCACTCAACCATTAGACCATGGAGCTATACCAGATCAGCTCCACATTCTCTTAATACCATGTTTGTGTCTTCCAGAATGCCATAGGTAGTACTCACACTTATTTAAGTAATCCCTTGTCAAACACTTTAAGTATTCATGTTACTGAATATTAGAAAAATTATAATTGGTTTTAAAATAGTTTAAGTATTGGTGTGCCCATACTGAGACTGTTCAGTTCCAAAGAGATTTGTGTGTTACTTATGTAGCTTTCCTGCACAGCTGAAGATGGCCTGCATTACCTAGGTTATTTCCTGAAGTGTGATTTTTGTTTTGACATCATCCTCACCGATAAAATCATTTTGAGAAACAAAACAATGATTTTACTTAAAGATTTCCATCACACAGTGGAATACTAAAGGTTCCTTGAGGCCCTGCAATAAAGGAATCTCTGCTTCTTTTGTTAACCCTAAGGTGATGCAAACATATGGTGCTGGTGGGCTTTTTTTTTTCCAAGTAACTCCCACAGTATTTATGCATGAGAGTGGAAATCTAAGTTAATTTGTGTTGAAGCTCAGAAAGGCTGCAGATATTTTCTCTACACAAAGAACCAGGACAAATAAGATATCATGTATATTTTGAATATATCAGTGAAAGGAGAAAATAAACTTGCCAAACTATGTAGAGTCCAAGCAGAGGGACATATACGGAAAGCTGAGCTGTAAAGCATCAGAGACAAACAGACTAAGAAAGGAACCACAGCAAACTGGCCTCCTCTTACAAGTGGAACTGTGGGGAATTTAGTCTCTGGTATCATCAGGATACTGGCTCTTACTGGGTCTCCATAATCTGTGGGAAACGGAACAATGCACAGCACAGCCATCAAAAAAAGCAAAAGGCAGCCCAGAGCCAAATCCTTGCCAATTAGACTGCTCCATCTCTAGCCATTACCCCAAATTCAGTTCTTATAATTATATGAGCTTCTGGTTTTAGAAGGTCACAATCAAGTCTCAGCAAAAATTCAATGCATTGTCCCACATAACAAATAAGGCTGAAAATGAGTTTGACAGAGTAAGTCGGTGACAAAATCAAAGAGGCTGTTTTAATTTTATCAAGAATATCCCACCTGCCTAATTTTCTAATTACACTAACTCTCCCTTGGTACATAGAACTCCTACCAGAGTACATTGGCCATGCCAGTGATGGTTGTCTTCATGGACAAATGTCATAGTCAAATACATAGTTTCTTTACCACAACTGGCTTTTTTTAATTCATACTTAACCATAATGAAGTCGAAAATTATTTAAAAGCACTGCATTTATCCAAGATGTTACCATGATTCCAGTGTTGCCTCAATAATTTTGTGCTGTATTAAATTTTTTTTTTCTAATAAAGCTTTCTGAAATTCTGAGAGTAAGTAAAGAAATGTCTGGAAGTCATGGAGTGGTAGAGCCTAGCCAGTGACAGAAGGAAACTGTCTTTAAATTATTAAAATATTAATTCCTATTATTCTATTGGAAGGCTATGATAATTTTACCCAAATACATATTTACTGAGCAATTATTCTGTGTAAGGTCTTGGCTAATAAAAGGTATAAATAAGACACAACTTCTAACCTCATAGAGCAATTCCCTGCCCCCACCAATCATACACATTACACAATTAGTTTTAATATAAGCTAGAAAGCAATATGTCCTGAAAAGAAAGGATTTGTAAAGGTCAGGACTATGGATCAAGACAGCAAAAAATGGAACAGGAAAGTGTGATCTACTCTGACAGGAAAAGGGGAGGAACTAAGAGAAGCCAAGACAGAGTTCTCTGCTTTTTCTGGCTGTCCCAGTTCTGAATGTTTCTAGAATGGTCTCTTTATAGCAAGCTGGTTCACTAAGCTTTGTGACTTTACCTGATGACAAAAACTTGTTTCTAAATAAGTCAACCCTTCCTTATTTATAACTCACAGTTTTTGTAATGAAAAATAACTTTTTACTTATTACATAAGCAGATATTTATTTAAACATAATGGAATAACACACGAAAGTAGACAAGACAGTAAAATTCACCTGAAATTCTACAACTAATTTTTGGTGCCCACACCTTCACGTATCAATTTATGCGAGTAAAATATGATTCTATGCAGACTGATTAAAACATATTATATTTACAAGGGATCCCATTCTAAAATATTTATTTTATTACTTCTCAACTACACTTTACTCCACACCAGAAAACTAATATTAGCCAACTAATATATTCTTCTAATCCTTTTCTTCATTTCTATTTTTTTGTTTATATATGCCATTTTCTTTTATATATAAGTGTGTGTGTGTGTGTGTGTGAGAGAGAGAGAGAGAGAGAAATTTGATTTAGAATAAAAAAATCTAACTATATAAAGACATTTACATTTACTTTTCTCACTTATTTGTTTTCTCATGGAAATCCCTCTGTGTTGAACAGTACTTCTCAAAATTTAATAAACATAGGAATCATCTGGGGATCTTGATAAAATACAGACTCTGATTCAGTAGCTCTGCACTTCTGACAAGCTCCCAGGTGATGCCAAAGTTTTTGCTCTGTAGACAATAGTTTAAGTACCAGAGGTTCAGACATCCATTTATTCTTTGTAGGAGTTTATTCATATTCCAGTTCTCAACTCATTTATGAGTTCTCCTATCATTATCATTTTCACTTTGTTTTCATGTTTTTTGCTGCCACAAAAATTAAAAGATCTGTTCTTTCCTCATTTCAACATGCTGTATAGGTCACCTGCTTCCCACTACATGGCTGGGACTCAATGAACCTGGGACAGTGCGATTAGCTTAGCATACCTGATACCTGTAGTGCTCATTTGCCAAACACTTGATAAAGTTGCCATTTTTAGTTCTCTTAAACAGTATGTTCCCTGAATTAGAAGGTATCCCAGTACTATTACCACAAGTCTTAACCAATTGGGTCTCACCTCGGGAGTGCTTCGGATGCAGTTTGAAGAATGGCACTAGAATGAATGAATTCTAAGTCTGCTGGATACTTATTACTATCCATAATTGCTAGCATCACAGCTCTTTAATAAGTCAGATTTGTACTCACAGAAACTATTTGTTTTAACATTTAACAAATTGGGGCAATATAAGCTTAAAAAGCCTTGGAATGAAAAATCTATTTTAAGAATTCATTTTTCTTATTTACTAGATTCCTATTTAGAGTTAGTCACTTTTAATGCTAGAATGCCCCTTTTATTATTTCCTGCCTAGGTGTAATTTTCTCTTGCTGAATTTCGTGACTATTTATCATGAAGAATTGTCCTACTACTAAACAGATGTGTGGAAATGCAGTTGTGGATTTGGCACTTCTAGCTCTTAATGTCATTTTTATTGCTTCAGTAGTGAATGTATACACCTGTAAACAGACAATAATGTACAGTCATTGTTCATGTTTAACAGGTTCAGAACATGTCCCAGTCTATTGAAGTCTTAAATTTGAGAACTCAGAGAGATTTCCAATATGTTCTAAAAATGGAAACCCAAATGAAAGGGCTGAAGGCCAAGTTTCGGCAGATTGAAGATGATCGGAAGACACTAATGACCAAGCATTTTCAAGTAGGTTTGACTTCTACAGTCTTGTGAATCCAAATGAGACACTGAGTGCAATGGACAGCCACCATGGCACTCAGCTAGAAATAAATATGCCATGGTCTATGCTTGCAAGGTTAAAGACTCATCGGGGATGTCAATCATCTCTCCACTGAAATTGACCATTAGCTGGTAGGAATGCATGGAACACTTGCTATAAAAAGAGCCTCATCCTCCTACAGCTAGGTGGAGGGTTTACATAGATTTACAGGCACTTGAATATTTATAACAAGGGCAAATCTCACGAAAATGAGTAATTCAATTTATTAAAGTTTTTCTGATGATTTTGTACCCTGTTAATGTGCAAAATAAATAATGTTAATATAAATTATTAAAAGAGGCAATAGTACCATTACTAATAGCATATAAAAGGAGGGTTTTGTAATTTTATAAAGTTTTTCAAGACTTTAAGTTGTTTATTGGCAATTATCCAGGCACATTAACAATGAAGAAAGTGCTTTTAAATATGCTATCTAGACTTTGATAAATGATGATGACAATGTTATAGAAAAATAAAATCTGACTATGACAATGCAATTTGAGCCTTTATTAAAAATAGTCTATGTTACAAAGTCTTAGCAGAGTTTATAAAATGCACTGTGGTTTTATAAACATAATAGCCTCTATTTCCCCTGCCAATTGGTAGTGAGAATCACTGCAAGAGGAGGAGGAGTGGGCCTGAATGCAAGTACTCGGTCAAGCATTAGAAGTACTCTTCACATATAATGGTGAAGCCAGAGACATGGCAACACGCAGCAAGGTCTCCTCACAGCATGTAACTGTGGCCGAAATGTTCACGGTTTTGCAATTTTCTTCATTGGTGCTCAGGAGAGGTATAGAAAACAGTCCTCTATGGACCAGCTTTATGTTTTATGAGAAAGACACCAGAATACATCTTGAGGGTATCGATAAGAAAAGGGACTAAAGAGATGACTCAGGAAGTGTAAGAGGAAAAAAGACACAAACAAGCTCAGGAGGCTAAAAACATAAATTAGAGCAAGATGCAGAAGATAGGACTAATAATGAAGGATTATTCAAAGTGACAGAATGAGTAAACTGGAAGAATACAGAATTTGGAGGGGAGGTGATAACAGAGAAGAATTTAAGACTAGAAAGCAAATTAATTTGAAATAATATTTTTGAGAATGTATTTTTGTACATGTATTGGGTCCTCTGCTGGATACATAATACTTCATCTCTCTTCTATGCAAGACAACAGATAAAATTGATAGTAACTAGAGATATAAATACCACCAAGCAGCACAAAGGGAAGATTAATCAATTTTGGGCCGAGAACATCAAAGGAATGGTTGTAAGATTTGATATTATTTAGGAAAGACGTTTTAGACTAGTGCCCTCCCCCCCTACAAAAAACAAACACTGGAGTGTAGAGGTGATCAAGAAAACACAAAGGTTTCAATGTCAGTTTTCAACATTCAGGTCTAGGGTGTGGACTCGAAGGCAATCATGTGAAAGTCTGATCCTGGGGCCATCAACACAGGAGGGGCCTGGGGAGCATGACCAGAAAGGTAGAGGGACAGAAGGAAGGGAGCTCAGGGGGTCTGGTGCAAAATGAAAATCACTCAAGCTTAGTTGGACGATAGGGACCTTTGTGATGCCAAGGGGCAGCTTGAGGGTGCCAGGGCTGGCAGGACCAGGAACACATGATGAAATGTGCATATGGGAAAGCCTGAAGAAGACAAGATGCGAACTGGAAAGATACAAATTGTAGGGAAGCCCAAGGGCATAATTTGGCTATTCTGTAAGTTTCCCTAGCAGCACCCAGGCTCTCTACAAGAAAATTTAATTTTCAGGCAGCACCATATAATGATTTAAAAAAAAAAATTCATGTAGCCTAAGTAGATATTGAAATTAAATGTCAAAATCCAATTAGCAATAATGATAATAGCATTATTCTCCTTAAGAATTTTTATATATATATATATATATATATATATATATATATATACACACACACACATATACACACATATACATACACACACACACACACACAAGTTTAAAGTTCCTGGAGCTTTAAATATATTATGTATTAACAAATCTAACAATAATCTAAGAAGGTAGGTATTTTTTATCCCCATCATCCAGATGGGAAAACTGATGCAGAAAGAGGTTGAATGATTTGTCTAGGTCATATATTTAATATCTGTGAGAACCACAAAGGCCAGCCCCAGCTTATTATAAACTAATAAATTTATTTCCAAATACCAATGTTGCATTTCCCCTCCAGACATTAGCTTTCTAAATTAAAAAGTAATTAGATGCTTAATGTATGTTGAACTAGTTATTCAGTGACTATGACCATGAATCCGACTTTGCTCTGGGCACTACGGAGCTACAGTTGAGAAGAATAAATGGAACACTCCAGAAGTGAGTCTAACATTAAAGAATACTTTCAAATCAGAAGAAAATCCTCCTCTGATACACCATTTTCAACTTATCAAAAACACTAAATAGGTTTTATCTTCTACTCTTTAAGATGAAAAGCTTGCTCTAGTCCTCATTCTTAAGGCTATTATATGAAGTGATCATTAATGGGGAACATGGTCTAGCCACAGCATTTGCTGTAAGAGCAACATGGCAAAACGTGAAATTCTAAAAGGCATTAGCGAGCGCAGATCCACGTTGTTCTACTTTAACCTTTGAAGTGTTTCCTATTTTTTTTTGGTTGGACTTTCCACTGCTGAGTGCTCAGAGTTTCACAATTGACTGCTAATAATCAAATTATGAAATTTTAAAGAGGTTCAAAAATACAAATGTCTAATTATTTCTAAGTCCAGGGGTGAAAATGCCACCAAAAATTTGACATTAAATTGTTCTCTTTTCAATATCCCCTCAGTAGAATGAAAACTCTTCATTATAATGGTTGCTATAATACGCAGTGAACAGTACCAACAAAACTCTTCTCATTAAAATCCTAATGAAGCAATTGTGTCTTCCTTTAGGGATGCCACAAGATGCTCAAACTAATACGTTTATTTCAAAATGAGCCACCAAAATGAGCAAAGCTCTGCAATTCTGTCTTATGATTGTGATGTTTATGAATCTTTCTCATTATTCAGCCTCTCTTTACCCTCCCACTCAACGTGGACATACAAATTCAGAGCAAGTGGAAATTTCCTCACAAGAAACATAAGCCCATAAATCAGGGTAGCAATGGGAGCTCCCGCTATTTTAATGCACCCATAGTAATAACATCTTCTAAATGTAATTTTAAAATGCAATTTCCAGTTCCTTAAATTAGTGTACAGCATGGTTTCTGACAGCACCTATGGATTATTCCCAAATGATCACCACTGCAACTGTTCTTTCCAAAAGTGATATCATCTGCAATAAATTCCAACTGAATCAAACATGAACTATTTTCACTGACCAAGTTAAAGGAAAAGAAGAAAAGGTGACATGTCTAGAAACTGAAAGTGAAGTTGCAGGTGTGACTCTGTCCTATGATCGAGGGATGAGGCCTCAGTCTGCAACATACACCTCTCGTTCTCTAGACGAAAATGAGCATTTCCGTTTCAGATGATTCTGTATCACTGACTCTTTTGGAACATAAACAGTAAGCACCTTTGTCCCTAGAAGAGTTAATTTCCCACCCGGGTAAGCAGTTCTGCCTTACATAAAGAGTTCTAAATTATCTATGCTAAGGCAAATGGAGTCAGAGTCTGAGTAATAATTCAAAATGGTAAACAGCAACATACATTTCTTTGAGCTTTGAGAAGATTTGCATGATTTATTACACTTGCTGAACTTACTTTCCTAATGATGCTGTGCTAAGATGGATATTAAAAAGAGCAAGGAGCTCCTGAGTACAATGGAAGGACAGAGAGGTAGAAAGCCATCATTGGAAAAATTCCATTAGGGGAAAGCTGTTTCAGAATCCAAATATTTCTATAGGTCCTCCTACAGCATGGATAACCAGTAAGTGGGTAACTAGACTCAACTATACAGGCATAGGATATTTAACCTAATTCTAATAATTCATAATTAGAAAATGAATCCTGCTTAAACTTAACTAATGTATTGTTCACTTCACAAAAAGCTACCAGAGAGATAAGACATAAATCCATAATTGCTGCCATAGGAAGTCATACTAATTATGATAACTACCCATTTGTTTCATAGGAAAGCATGAAACCATTTAAAGAGAGGTTCTTACATCGAAATGCTGAGATAAGTGGATTTAAACTAATGATTGTGGCTACTTATATACTCACAAAATACCTAATTCAAACAAAACCATCAAGGAATTCGGAGTCAGTTTTAATAATCTCCTTAAAGTATCGTATTAAAAAGAACATAGCCTCTTGTTTAAATAACTCTCAGGAACGATTGGCTGCTTTTCACAGGAGTTGAAGGAGAAGATGGACGAGCTTCTGCCCTTGATCCCTGTGCTGGAACAGTACAAAACAGATGCCAAGCTAATCACCCAGTTCAAGGAGGAAATCCGCAACCTGTCTGCTGTTCTCACTGGGATTCAGGAGGAAATAGGTGCTTATGACTACGAGGAACTACACCAAAGGGTGCTCAGCTTGGAAACCAGACTTCGTGACTGCATGAAAAAGCTAAGTGAGTAGAGCCATTTCATTCATCTAAGTTACATTTTTAAGTAGTTTCAATGAAAACTGTATTCTTATGTTTTGCAAACAGTCATAAATACCTAATTATAGGAAAGCCAGTGCCTACTCTCTAAGTGTAAATTGTTTCTTAATGACTTAAGCATGCATGGGTACTCCTGTCATTTGAACAATTTGCCAGATTTTCTGAGCACCCTGTTACCACTTGGTGGCTTGCAAGAAGTAGTCTGGAAAATTCAGCCAATTCTATTGACTATATTCATGGAAACTCAGTTTTATGGTGGACGGATAACAGGTGATGGTCAATCATTGCTAAGCAAGGAGAGTTATTTTGGTAGTGGAGAAAGAGGCGAGGGCAAAGGAAATTGCCCTGCAATCAAACGTGAAACAGCAATGATTAAAGCAAACCAAAACAATTCCTCTACTATGCAGAGTTACCATCAGCTGCTTGGATTGATGTAAGAAGTGAAAGGGAGACACTTAAATAGATATTCCTGCTCTGCAAGGAGTCAACATATCACACAGGTTATGGACTCTAAATCTTGACTTCTAAAATATGTGCTTCAGTGTGATCAAAGTTTTCAAATGCTTGCATTGCCCCATGAGCTAATTATTCAATGGAAGTTATCACTGTCTGTAACAATGCAAAACAAGTAAATGGTAATGAATGGAATAAGGGATTTAGGGGCTCTAAGTCCATTTAGCAACATTTTTTAGTTACTGACATGATGTGGCATAACAGAGAGGGCAACTTAATAACCACATAAAAGTGTTCTCTTGAGGAAAGGAGAAACTTTTCTGGAATAGGAAATGAACTGGGTAGAGGAGGAAAGAATTTGAAATAAAATAATTTCTAAGAAAGAAATGTAAACATTTAGAATTTGAATCGCTTACAAGAACATTTTAAAGACTACGTATTTTACAAATGTAATTCAAATGAGAAAACATGAGCTTAAGTATAAAAAGGCTGTCATCAGAAATCACAGCTGGCGAGTAATGCAGGGTGTAGCCATATTCAAGGACCCATTGCCCTGTACCAGAGGTCTCCAAGAAAACCCAACAAAATTAATCAGAAGGCAGTACTGTAAACCCTAAGGTTAAATACATAGACAATCTCAGCTCCTTACTCTTCAGCAGGCAAGGTCCAGTTTTTCACCTGTAACTAGTCTCCTAACAATCACGACTCCAGAAAATTCCAGATGTTCTTGGTCCTCTCTACCTATTATTCACATTATCATTAAAGGGAGATTTTGAACTATAAAGCTGAAATTGTTTTGCTCTGCTTAAAGTCTCCCATGAATTCCAAGAGTCTATGGCTAATGAGGACCCTTCTTTTTGGCCCTCCCTCCTTCTGTCTTAGGTCTGCCACTTCTTTCCTCACATACTTTGTTACATGTGCTCTGCAATCTATTACCCAAGGCCATATTGAAATGACGTTTGCGCCTTCTCCTGAAAACACTCTTTGCACAGTTTTCTCTTTCTCTAGCACTGCACTCTCACCTGTCACATGTGACAACCCCCTATTCATTCTTCAGGTCTCAGTTTCAATGCCAAGTCTTTCCAGAATCTTTCACTGCCCTCCCTTTGTGTTTTGTTTGTCTTCACTAGGTGCTCCCCAAATCTGATGTTTCCCCAATGATTGGACTTTTTGTGTTTCATTGTCATCACCTGTGTAATTGGATGTCTCTCTTGCTAGATTTTATTCCAAGAGAACAATAACAATATTTACGATGCTCACTCTAAACTTTGTATCTCCATATGCCTACGAAACTCCCTAAGAAAAATTACTCAATAAATATTTGCTGAGTAAACTAATTCAATAAGAAGCATAGAGATGATTTCTAAACTTTCAACAGAGTAAATATTAGCTATTTCAAGGAGTAGAGAACAATCTGTTTTATTTGTCTTAAAAAATGCTCTTTTAGCCACAAATTTGAGTCAAGATGACACAGGATCAATTAGGAATAAACAAAGGAAAAGTGTTTTTCATATAGTACTTAAATACCTCCCTTATATGCTTTACTTTTATAATTCAGGCTATGCAGTTTATTGATACTATACGGTAGCTTGATATTAAACTAAGAGAGAAATTTTACCATTTTATTCTTTTTAAATCAAGAAACACCTTTAGTGTGATGCATATATTAATTACATAGCTTGCCAGAGAGGCTTTCACCAAATAAAACAAGAAAAAAAATCACAAACCAAAAACTGTTTGAGTGCCCTCAATATTTAAGTTTCTTTGGAGTTACAAAGAAGTATCTGAATACATATTCTGTGAGTTCAAGAAATGACTGGTTAAAGATTTCCTGCAAATGACAGTTCATAGGACTGGTCTGTAACAGGCTTTGATTTACTTTGGAAGAGTTCCCTTTCTGGTAGAGGAACATTCAGGACATTCAGAGAATCAATTCACTCTGTCATTTCCAGCATCTTACAATGAACCTGAGCCATAGGCTTTGTATGCTGAGACCAGGCATCTGCTAAGTACAAATTGACTCTATTAAAGCAGGGACAGGCAATAGAATGGTTCTAGATAGTAAATACCTTAAAACTTAAAGTGTGCTAGTTATATTTTTAAAGATTAGCATGGGAAACTTTTGAAGGTGGCTCAATTCTAAAAATGAACTTTCCCTTCTAACAAATATCGCCTCAAAGTTCACTTACCTGGAAATAACGTCTGCAGAACTGAGTGGTTTCACACTTCTCTAGGTCTTTCATAACCCCTGGTTTGTTTATTCCTAATCCACATATAACTCTCCCCATATAACCTCTTCCAATATTCCAAATAATTTGGGGGGACAAAGAGAGTCAACCAAATGCACACAAATTCACCCCATTCCTGTTTACTGAAACCTGGACAATATTCCCACGCTATCCTTCGGTCTTAGGGCTGTGATCCACATTACATGTATTTTGACATCAGCTTTTTGTTAATTTCCCCTTCCTGGATCACAAAATTAGAACAATTGTGACTGTCAAATAAACTGCTTTAATATTTGTTTTTATTTTACTCATCAAAAACATAAGTGACCGATAGAAATATCAAGCAGCAATAAAATTAGAATTCAACTTTCTTACTTAATGACATTGTTGCTAAAATTAATTGATATTACCGTAGAAAATATTGAAAACAGTTCTCGCATAACATAAACTGATTCCTAGATTATTAGCAGCCCTCATTTCCCTGCCCATTTAGTGAGGCCAGTGCCATAAACAATGACTCTGTCATTTATATTTTTTGTACCAAGAACTAGGTACTTGTCTCTATCATAGAGTTTATGTCAGTTCATCAAAACCACTAACTGACAGTCTTCTAAGTAGAGAGGATAATTATCAATTGGACCATAAGACTTAATTATGACGTAAAAGTTGTAGTTCAGAATTGTCTGTCCTGGTGATACTGACAGTTCCAATACAGTAAAGGACATAGTCACGTATTCCCTAAAGCAATAAATAAATGGCTCTTCATATTTTCCATAAAAATATTTACTACAATTTGAAAGGAGGTATTTGATATATAAGTGCATGTTACATATGTGTGTGTATGCACAAACACACTTGCAGAAGAAAATACAAACATACAATTTTGTGAGTGTGATGCTAAGTTATAGTGATTGCACTATACTGAGTTACACTACCCTGAGCTGTTAACGCTTTATTCAGTGTGCATTCTTCCTGGCGGTTGGTATGGATCAGACCCAATTATTTCTGAGAACACTTTTTAACTCTATGCGAAGTCTTATCCCATAAATAAATGCCCATGTAACAAAATATCAGGACTCAGTGAACAGATGTTAATCAACATTAGGACCATTAGCAGAGAATATAGAGAAAATCACATCATGAGTTCAATGTTCCAAAATAGCCCAGTTGCTACAATGCTCCCATCTAGCCCAGGACATTGGATCACTAAGGCATCAGCAACGCAGTAAGGGTAGCAAGAAAACAAACACATCAACACCATTTCACTTTTCACAAAGGTCTCTTAACATACATGATCAATTAGAAGAGAAAGAAAATAAAATTGTAATATCGATCAATGTATTTCCACTCACCTTTTCAGTAGATTTACTGTTAGGAGAAAATGTCACAATATATATTCCATGAATTTTAAGACACCAGAAAACAAAGTAGCCTCACTGCCTGAAAGGTCTAAAGTTACTCCCAAACAGGAAAAAACAGCACCAAAGGAATCACAAGTCATTGATATCACCAGGGCAATATTCAGCTTATTTCTACCAGAAAATTAAAGTTTTGGAGGAGACAGAAATTAGGAAAAAAAAAAAAAAAATGCTTCACCAGCAATGCACCCTAGTGGCCTACAGGGGGTACAGTAAAGCTCTTTCCTAAATGCTTAATTTTCTCCTATGAGAGACTATATAATGTCCCCTGTGCTTAATTAAATCACATCACATTCCTAGACATGCACAATAAAACTCCATGCACGTAAGAAATTGAAAAGTTTTCACACACTGCCTGAGATCACCTATAGATGTTTAGTTTAGATTATAATGAGGCTTTCCAGCTTTCAGGTCCCGGAACACCCCCTCATCAGCACCCCCATCAGTTCAATTTTAGGGCAATGGTTTGGTGCCATCTAGTGAGGCAAAAGCTGCATCCTTCTAGGAACAGTTCCAGGGCTTCATGTTAACAGAAAGCTCAAGAGCATTCAAAACTGGAGGTCACAAATAAAAGAATGAGGGTGACTGTCTTTACTATATTTATTGCCAAACTAGTTTTTAAAACAGAAACCAAACTGTCTATGTGGTAATAGTTATTTGCTTAGTCAACAAATATGTTTGAGTCCCCAGTCTGTGCTGGCATCTTGCCTGGTACTGGGGATGCAAAGGTGAGAAGCAAACAGTCTCACTTTGCTGTCAAAAAGCTGGCATTTCAGTGGGGACAACCATAAATAAATACCTGCAGTAACACAGAGCCTGCAGCCTGACAGGCGCTAGGGCAGCTCTTACACGTGTTCGTTCTAATCGCTGCAAGAACACTGCACTGAGCATTATTGGTAATTTATTGAAAAATGATGCTCAGGGAGCTTAAATTAATTTGCCAAAGGTACATTTGGCAGCAACAACTCTTTCATTAGACTTTTACTGATTTGCCATTATTTGCATAACTGTCATTTTGGGAGGAAAACTTGACACTTCCAGATGTGAATGTGCCTCACTTACTGTTCACCAAAGTGCCACTGCCCAATCACCTTCCCTCCCTGTCCCCTCTCCTAAAGGAAACAACTTCCAACGCAATGCATGAAATTTCTTCCCTACACATGGCATTTGGGGGTGGGTACATACAATAATAAAGAAATGCTCTAGACACCCCATAAGTTTAGGTCAGTGACTAGAACCAACATCTAGTCAACTACTATAGAAAGAAACAAGTCAGAGAGTCATTTTCGATTCTTCCCTGAATGCCACTCACACGCATTCACACCTTTCTCTGCCTCTCTCACAGAGCTCTCAACTCCACTGCTTTTCTGCATCCTCATTTCCACCATCCCAATCCAGAACATCATCTCTCAGTTCTATCACTGCAGTGGTCTCTAAACCACTCCCCCAACTTGAAGACAGGCCCTGTCCACACTAGGAATTCAGAGTAATCATCTTCAAAGGAAATTCTAATCTTATTCCACATGTGTTTAAGTGACTTACCTTTAAGCTTCAATTGAAAGAACTTTGCAGAGTTTGTCCCGATGACGTGGCTTCAGCCCAATTCTTCAGAGCCCTAAGCTTTAGCTATTCTAATTTTTCTGCACCTCGATTTGTGCACATTTTATATTCTTTTATGGAACAGTCTTCCTCCCCACCACACCTATTCGAATCTTCATGATTTTCCAATTTACACACCAGACACCAACTTTTCTAGGGAGTCTTCTCTGATTGCTCCTTAATGTGCTTGGATCCCCTGCCGTGGTCTCCTACAACACCCCTTCAGATCCTCCGTGTCGCACATCATAAAGAAAACACCCATTGCTTCCTTTTTAAAATCTCTTACCTTCTTATAGGTGTGTTGTCTCTGCTTGAGAGGTCAGGGGCCATCTTTTTCCAGCTGAATCCTTGTAGACTGTCATAAAATACCTGAAATATAATAGTTAAGCATTAGTGTCTATAGCGTCTTTGAAAACAAGTATTATTTTTAAAATAAAACTTTCTGTTACATTCAAGAAATGAATCAATGCCTTTCAAATGTGACACATCTCTTTCTTACAAAATCAAAAATCTTTTGGGGAAAAAGGCAACATAATAACAGTTTTTTCACTTTTTTGTTGTCATCTGTTCTTTCTTCGATGGCAGTATTTTCATTTCAAACTACCTGATATTTTGCTCTACTTAGTGCTTAAAGCAAGAAATACTGAAAATATCAATGAAAGCAGGAATTTATAAAAAAAAAACATCAAACTGGGTGTCTGGGAGTTAGATTTGGAAAAGTAATACGGGAAATATATAAGAACACTCTCTTCAAATTAAATTGAGAAGATCTTCAAATAAGTCACATATTAAAGACAGTCTTTCTTTCCCTAAAATTCTAGATTGTAATACAAAATGGAACTTTCTCCAGTGTCCATGTACTTGCTGATGATTTTTTCTCTGGAACCCTGGAATTCTACTTATTTTAGCATTTGGGAGTAATTGGTATAATTTATCATAAATTCATTTATCATTTATGTTTTGTTTTTATGTCTCATATTTTCTCAAAATACGCTTTTCCTAAATCACAAGTTTTTTTGAGAACATAAAACCTGTGTTTTCAAAGGCAACCAAGAATTGTTCAATTATTTGTGATGTCATAATACAATTAATTCTGCTTCTTTCAGTTTGGATGTTAAATGGGTTTCCACTTAAGACATAATTATAATAAAAACTTTATCAGAAGAAAATTGAGGGATTTTTAAAAAAAATAATTTAAAAGTAAAATTACGTTAATTTTGGGAAATGGGTACACTTGGACTCCTATTATTCTTGCTCTCACTTATCAGACACCACCTGAAAACTCATTCTGGTGCCCTCTTCAATATATCTATTATGTCCATCCTTAGCTTCACCTTTCCCTAAGCAGTATTGTTGGTAAATATTAAAAAACATAAATAGATTTAATTATCAAATGTATGATAGAGACAATTTACTTTAAGTAGCTTTAGCAGACAGACTTTAAAGATCAAATCATAGCTACTTCTTGCTACATGAGTTCTTCAATGGCCTTAAGTAAAAAGAAATCGCATTCTGTCATAAACACATTCACTAGTCCATTTAATTTACTTATATGGGCATGGCCTTAGGATTCAAATCCAGAAACTGTTAGTTCAAGATATTACAAAGTACAATTATAGATTACAGAAATAAACAAAAGAGAAGACAGATGGTTTTTATGCTTCATTGATCCAAACAACTGATATTCCTGCTGAATCTTAAATGATATCTTTTCCTGAGTTACTGATTGATAAATATGGATTATGACTGTTCATAAAAAATGTAATGTCTAATAAGTCATTAGAGAAATAACATGGCCACTTTCCTCAACTGTCTATTCAGTATATTTTGTGAGTATACTGAGCCATACACACGCAATATGTTAAAAAATGCTAATAATTCCATGTGTCTTGCTGCAGACATAAGAGCATAGCAGGAGAAAATCAATGAAGCAAGGCTCTTAGCTTCCTTCTTTGCCATCCACTTTTGCAGGAACATTTGTCTTGCAGGCATTTGGGGAAATTATCCTTCCTGTCTGGTTTCCTTTGTCCTCACAGAAAGTGAAAGTGAGAAAGATAAAGATTTATTTGAACAAAAGCTACTGTGGGGGAGTGAAGTAATAGAAATGAGTTTTATTGTTTATTTTACTTGTTTTTGCAATGTCTGTGCTCCATCTGAATCTGAGAATACCTGCTTTTATTTATTATCAAGACCCCCAAAATTATAAGTGAAAATGCAGCCACTTTTTATAGATTCCTACAAATACAATTTTACTAATTTCGTTGGATAAGACAAATGTTAGCTTAGGGATTCAATAGCTATTTTTTTTTAAGATTTATTTATTTATGCACACAAGAGCTGGTATGTAGGCCAGAGGTGCAGGTGGTGAGAAGATTCACCAGAGACAGAGTAGGGAGCAGAACAGGCAGATGGACTGAAATACACTGCTGAGGGGAGCAGCGGGAGAAACAGGAGAGGTCTGCCATGTCATGTGGGAAGTCCCTTGCCCCGGATCGAACTAGTGCTGCAGTGGCTGCGTATAGCCTCATAGTGCTGAGACTTAACCCCTTGCGCCAACAGGGAGGCTCCTCATTAACTATTTTTTTAATGTATATATTTTTATTGTTATTTATGTCTTTTACATTTTGTATTCCCCTTGGGTGACCCACCACCAATTCATCCGTGATCCATCTCCTTGGTCCCTTTTCTTTTCTACTCCATTTTGTGCCATTAACTGTTTTTAAGAGAATCATCTGGGGAGAAATCAACATTTAAAAGCCCTCTGTCTTCTTTTGGCTTCTCAAGAGTAAGAACAGGTGATGATATGACTGTGACTACTCTGATGGTGTGTGTTTATTTTACCACAACAAATACCCCTTCTCCGTGTCAGCATACAAGTTTGCTAACACCACCTCCATTCACTGTTCCCTTAGAATAACAAACTGTCAACCTTCAGAACTTCCATTTTAGATAAGGACACTTCACTTCAGAGAATAAGTGCATTAGCCAATATATGATGATTTAATGCTGCAGCTTAAATAAGGAAATAGATCCACTTCAACATTCTAAACTGAATGGAATATACTATCCAAAGAACGTTTCCTTGGAAATATTGTGGGAGAATAAAGGAAAACCATGTTTTAGAAGAATAATTAGAGGCATGGTTATTCAAGATGACCGCATAAATTAAACTACTGTTTCCTGCTGAAGTCCCTTCATTTATTCTCTTTCACATAATCATTTTCTCCCTCTCTTCTAGATTATTCCAAAAGGCAAACAAACCTCACTTAAACAACAACATCAACACAATATAGATATCTTATAACCCCATATTTCTCCACACCCCAGCCCTGCTTTTTTTCCTTGAAAGAATCTTCTATAGTTGCTGCTTTGTTTTATAGTCTCTACATCAACTCTTATCCAGCTTCTGATCTCAGATTTCTCTTGATTCTCTGATCACCAGTGATGGGGCACTGCCAAATTCCATGATCGCTTCTGTGATTTTATCTTGCCAGACATCTTAGTCAGCAGTATTCCCCACTTCTCATGCTATAAACAGCCTTTTAAAAAATTATTATTTCTTACAACCATGCTCCTCAGCGCATTTCTAGTTTCTTTTTGGGCTCTTCTGCTCGGCCCTATAAGTAACTGTGATGTTCTAGATACCTGTCCCTGCTCTGTGCTGTCCTCTGTCTCTAAGGCAATACTTAGCCTCTGACTTTCACTGTCATCATTGTGCGCAGAACCATTAAAGCTGTGTCTCAGAAGGGTTTTTGCTCCCAAGATGTGTCTACTATCTTCTCAACACATAAAAGACTCATAGTCAACTTAAAATAATGTGCTAAAGTCTTGATTTTTTCCTCCCAAACCCATTCCTTCCTCAATAATGTCACCCGAGTGAATGACTACAATCTTCCTAGCTGACCAAGCCAAATATCTGGATATTGTTTTACATTATTTTTATTTGAGGTTCTATTCAACCACTTTCATCCTAACATCTAATTCAAAATTTAGTCCTATTATCTCCAAAACATAACCCAAATCTACTTTTCTCTATCTCCATCACAACTTTCATCATCTCTCATCTGGGCCAGAGTGAGAACTTTTGAACTGGTCTCTCTGCCTACACTTTATCTTTCCTAAAAAAAATAATTTTCCACATAGTTACACAGTGATGTTTTTTAAAATGTAGCTCATACTCTGTCACTCCTCAATATTCTTAAAAACTCTCCAATAGTTTTCCATCATGCCTAGAATAAACCAAGACTCACTGATTTTACAAAGCTTCATTATGTGGAATAATCACCTCTCTAACCTATCTTCTGCTTTTCCAGATATGCTCTGGAATTTTTTTTCTTTCTACATTTATACTTCTGTTCTTAACTGACCAAGTATAGCCATCCAGATTTAGATCTTTGTAAAAACAATAATAATAGTAATATTTAGCAAATACTTATGTGTCAAACACCATACTGGACATTTACCCTGTGTTTTTCATTTAATCTTCCCCATAACCCTGTGAGATAAATATTAATCTCATTACCCATGAGATACTGAGCGACTGAAAGTTATTTCAGATCCCTAGAAAGTATGATAGATCAGGATCCAAATCTAGGTAGTCAGACTCTTTTTAAGCTGTCCCCAGTGACTAGAAGATGCCTTGGTCGATCCTCTGAAAATGTCCTTCCATAAACTTATGGTCCACGAATGACTCATCAATCAGATCTCAGACTGCATCTCACCTTCTGAGAGGTTTTCCCTACTCAATCTAATGCAGCTCCCAATCACTCTTCATCAAATTGACCTATCTAATATCTGATTTAAATTTATTCCTGCCTGGTATAGTCAGCTTGCGTCCTTATTTATTTATCGCCTCTCTTTCCATCAAAATACAAGCTTCACCAGAGAAAAAGGTGCCCTGTTGTGCTCACCATTGCAATTCTATTTCCAAAAATAGTGCTTGATGCTCCTAAGTCTTAACTGAGTTAGTGAATAAATGAATAAAATACCATTGTCTGAAAACCAAATACAAAAGCCCTTCTTTTAAGGGTATGCTTTCTACATAGACTTAACTGGAGTAAGAATCAAGTACTCTCACCAAACAAGGTAAATGGAAAGTATCAATTAGCCAGCAGACCACTCACCCTGGTTACCTAATATGAAAGAACTTTAGGTAGAGCACTTTACCCATGACTCAATGAAGAGTAAAGGACATATCCATACATAATTATCACAGGTCTATTTTTTGTTTTCATCATATTGAGCAGTACGGAATCCAACCAACATTTTCAATATACTATTTCAGATAAGCTATAGCACTCATTTAAGATGAAGATATTATTTTTAAATCGCTACTATTTTGGTTCATTAATCCTTCATTTCAAGTGTGCTCCTTAGATTAATACTACAAAAACTAATTCACTCAATGTAACTCTGGGATGGAAAGTTGTAGCAGAACAAAGGCAAATCCAGAGTGGTGTCTAAGAGACAAGGTATGACACTATATGTTGTGAGCCACTAGGCAGACGTGAGACAGCTGATGAATGACAGACACGGAGAAAAATGACATAGAGGGGAACACACAGAGGAGAATCATAGAAACCCAAAACAGCACTTCACAAATGTCCAGAGGATCTGCCCTGGCTAGAGAGTCAATTTGAAAATATTTTCTTCAAAAGCAGAGCTCACATAAATCACTTGCATATTTTAAAAAAAGGTTTACATTTAATTTAAAAGTCCGTTCACTGAAATCTCAGAGTAAAAGTCCGTAAAATTATATTAATTTACCATAATATAGAGATGTTTCCTTCACACAGACAGGACAACTAACATTAAGAAAGTAAAGGTCAGATACTGGCTGGTTTCACGTATTTGTGAAATATAAATAACCAAAGAAAACAAGCCAGTAGATCCCAGCAAAAATAATTCCTTATCATTTTAATGACGTTTTGGGTAAGAAGGGAAATGAAAGTATGCATTAATCCATCATCTTAAACCAGGATTACTTTTCATATACTACCTAATATTTATTTATTTAATTATTTATGTTTTGTTCAATTAAGAATTTATTTGTCAGACCTAAGGGAAAAAAATCACATATTTGTTTTATGGTGTTTTCAGGGGTCAGGATATCTTTCTATTTATTTCAATACATTTATATTTGAAATTTTCATGCATTTCCCACTGCCTATGATTTTAGAAATATCTGTATAGGACATCATATAATGAAAGATCACACTACTTTCACTTATTGTACATTCAGAGACTATACCCAACTAGATCCACCCAGAATACATTCACATTTTCAAATGATAGTACTTTGTTCATATATTGTTCATGTGTTTATACCAAGTAGAGCTGACATATTCTAAATACATTTAACCTAAGGTATTACTATTCAATGTAGATAATGCCATAAAGTTTTCAGAATTATTAGCCCAGCTTATCAGATTCAATGAAATTATAAAGTAATTCCACATATAAAGATGCCATCACATCTAATTTCTTTCATAAAGGAGAAAAAAAATGTATTAAATTCAGGTTTCATAAAATGTTAGAGATTACTAAATTTGTATTTATCACTGAAATAATGGTACAAAATATAATTATATCATTCATCATCTTCCTAACTGCATAGTTTAGTATTCTGCCAGTTACAAATTATTCTTGAGGAACTTATATACAGAAAAATGGGCCAAAAATAAGCTCCAAGCTAGAATTAGTTTTGTCCTTGATTTGCTTTGTGGAATCTGTTCTTTCCCTTCCAAACACACAGGAACTAATAGGAATTACCCAGAAATTTATCAATTTAAAGGACCGGCAAAGAAGGACGGAAAAACATGGAACAAATAGGCCAATTTTTTTTAAGAAATGAAAACAGATATAAATGGACAAGTAAAAACATTCCTTTGTTCAGGCCAAAGGTTAACATTTATAGGGCTGCATATTGTGTTTTACAACGTGGATAATAAAACACTTATAAAATTTTGCTATTTAAAAATCTCACAAAATGCCTGGGTTTCTGTTTGGTTTAACTTGACATTTAAGAAGTCCAAGCTTTTCCTAAAATCTTATTCACAGCTGAGGTGATGAAATATTACAATTTTTCAAAATAACCTCTGATTTTTCTATCATTTATTGTATCACTGGGTTTACATGTGACTACAGGGACCAAGAGGTTGAGTTAAGGCATTTTTTCCTTGGGTCTCCTGGATGCTCTATCAGACCCTGTTGACCTTTCAAAACTCTGTCTCTACAGGTCGACTGCAGGTGAATTGTTATTCTATTTTCACAGGAGCTACTCATACACCAATACAGACTGGCCACCTTACAGAGTCCTTCCTGATTTGTATAAATTCACCAAAGTCTGGAAGTGTGGGGGTGGGAGAAGGGTGGGCGAGGGGAGTGGTGAGCAGGTAAGACAGGTCTTGGGCAATTTCTTTAATTTTTCTCATTTCTTTACTTAGGAGAAGCAGCTGCAGAATTGATATAATGATAATGACTTGCCGCACTTTTTTCTTTCCAGACCGTACAAATCATTTCCCATTTTACAATCCCACACTTTAGTCTGAGAGCATTGAAAAAGCAACGATTCATGGTACAAATTACAGTTCAATGCACCCACTGTGAATCATTTAGAATATGTGCAATTAATCCCACAGATTTGCTTTGTTTTAGGATCTCTTTCTTTGCGATTAGTGTGATATGTGTGTAGGAATCATTGGCCATGTTCAGCCAACATGTTTATGTTTCTCTAATTTCAGCATGTGGCAAATTGATGAAAATCACGGGCCCCATTACAGTCAAGACATCTGGAACTCGGTTTGGTGCCTGGATGACAGATCCTTTAGCTTCTGAAAAAAATAACAGAGTATGTTGCTTCCACAAACTACTTGGCTTAGAATTATATCTTATTTATACCTTAAGTCTACCGGACTATTCATTATCCTCAGGCTATTAGTTTGAACTTCCAAAGTGTTACATCATTTGCAAATCTTTTCAGTTTGATAACATAGATGGCAAACTCATCAGCAGAGTGAGTCTAACTTTTGGGGGGTTAAACTTCTTTTATTCTTCAAAAAGGCAAATTACAAGTATGCCTCTGCATTAATAACTGAAACTTCTCCCCAGAATTAATTTCATAAATTGTCAATGTTTGTATTATACAAACCAATACACTGGAAACCTTCCATAAACTCCATTTATGTTTTATTATAAAACTCATATACATTAAGATTATATCCAAATGAGATTTATAGTTTAATTGGTAATATGGCTTCATTAAAAGGCAGTTGTACCCAAAACTGATCCAATGAACAAGTTTTACTACAAGGTTCTGTGTTATCTATAAAAGAGAAATAAACTGAACGTGTGAAATTAACCATACATTTTTTCAGAGCAAGGGTGGAATACATTTGCTGAAAGTAGTATTATTTTGCAGTTATCACTAATCTCATTGCTATATCAGGTGACTGAATAAAGTGATGTGATTTGCTTTGGTATATGTTTATTTTACCCAGTGATATATACCAAATGGTCAAAAATTAAAAAATAAATAAATAAAAAAAAAGGACAAAGAACAAATCAATTTCAAGGCAGCACATTGAGTTGTTCCTTTCTACACTGACCATGCCTCTACTTTTGCAAGAGTTTGCAGTACTATCACATAGCAGCAGGTCAGCGGTCAGATAATGTGCTCTCAGAACCTGAGAATAGTGATATAAATGTGTTGACTCTCACTCCTTTTATTTAGGAATTCTTAGAAAAGTACAGCCTTCACTCACTCCATTTACCTTTTCTTTCTTCTCAGGTCTGGTACATGGACAGTTACACTAACAATAAAATTGTCCGTGAGTACAAATCAATCGCAGACTTTGTCAGTGGAGCTGAATCAAGGACATACAACCTCCCTTTTAAATGGGCAGGAACTAACCACGTTGTCTACAATGGCTCACTCTATTTTAACAAGTATCAGAGTAACATCATCATCAAATACAGCTTCGACCTGGGGAGAGTGCTCGCCCAGCGAAGCCTGGAGTACGCCGGCTTTCACAACGTCTACCCCTACACCTGGGGTGGATTCTCAGACATCGACCTAATGGCTGATGAAATCGGGCTGTGGGCTGTGTATGCAACTAACCAGAATGCAGGCAATATTGTCATCAGTCAACTTAACCAAGATACCCTGGAGGTTATGAAGAGCTGGAGCACCGGCTACCCCAAAAGAAGTGCAGGGGAATCTTTCATGATCTGTGGGACACTCTATGTCACCAACTCCCACTTAACTGGAGCCAAGGTGTATTATTCCTATTCTACCAAAACCTCCACATACGAGTACACGGACATTCCCTTCCATAACCAATACTTTCACATATCCATGCTTGACTACAATGCAAGAGATAGAGCTCTTTACGCCTGGAATAATGGTCACCAGGTCTTGTTTAATGTCACCCTTTTTCACATCATTAAGACAGAGGATGACACATAAGCAAATGTAATTTGTTTTCACTGACCTAAACAGTGTCACTTACGATAAACTCTATAGGACCCCTTCTGTTTTTTCTTTAATATAACTTTTCATCACTTCTCCAAAGCATTTTTTTTATTGTAAAGTTGGTGTTTCAAAAAACAGCTGAGCCTGTCTAAATTAACCTGTCGGAAACATATCTTAACTCCTAAATTTACAAGGCCTATCATGTCCTTGTCATGAAAAGCACTAAAAAGAGCTTAAGTGGTTAAAGTCATAGTTTTGCAAAAGATTAATGATCTGCCTTATATTATAGTCAGAGACTAATGGTGGCTTATATGCATGAATGTCTTTTTTTTTTAACTGTCATTTTTTACTGTCTTTTGCTCCACATCAGGAAATATTTTGCCAGGAATTAGGAAAACAAAGCACTTTTCTCCCATTTATTTCTACAAAAGATTTAAGGATTTTCTTTATATGGAAAAGTAATATTAATCATTTTGCTGTTATACAATTCTCTGATGCGGTGCTGTACAGTCATTTTTAAATCTCTTGCTAACATTTTATTGGCGATATGGATTTCTATCATTGTAACCACCATTGTGCAATTGTATCTCTTCACTTCTGTGAAAGCAAGAAATATTTTTTATAAAATACACTGAAGTTTAATCTCAGTAATTATTATGGGTCAATTTTCAAGTGTGGTCAAAAAGAAGGCATCTTTGCAACTTACCCTTTTACATAACATTATGAACTAAAAAGAAAATCAACCCAGATCCCTTACAAAGAATCTTTATTTTACCCAAAGTTTACTGAACCACTGACACTGAATGCTGAAATTGATTCAATATGGATGAGTTATTATGTTCATTCCAGGAAAAGCAATCCACACAGTTGGCTGCAAAGATGCAGCTAAGTCACAAAAAAAAAAAAAAAAAGGATTTGAATTGACTCTATGCATTTATAATATCATTAAACAAAACTGTGTTCTTCAAAACTATATTAATGTTTTAACTGACACTATACACACACCTTGCAATAATGTGATTCCTTGTGTCAGGACTCTAGAAATACAGGAAGCACATATAAAATTTTTTTAAAAAGGAAATTTCTTAAACTCATCTAGATTTCTATTATGAGCTCTAGAGATTTAACAGCAAGATTTGTGCAAAAGAAAATGATGGGGAGACAAGTTATTCACATGGTGTTATATGCATACAGCTAATTCAGAAAACACTATGGGAAAACAACCCTTTGTCACTTGGATTCATTGTGTGTGTAGAAACGATGTAGCCAAAAAAGAGCTTTAAAAATATTTTATGTTAATAACCTTGAAAACATATAATCAATATATATCAAACATGTCATTGAGTTTGGATGTACTTTCCATATATTAAAAATACTTACCTAAGGCAGTTTTACAGAAACTAGTAGGGGTTGCTTTTACAATTTACAAAGTATATTCTATAATAAATGATATATAACTTAAATTGTTGTAAATGTTTAGTTTCACACATATCATAATTTCCTTTGTAAAGCAAGGATATAATAATTCAGATAACACATTGTGTAAAGAAATGCTAACATTTAAGAGTAATTCATTTCAAATATCACCATTAAAACTATCATTCTCCAATATCTCATCCTCAAAATTGTAGGATTAAATAACCCAATCTGGAGTTGTTAAAATTTAACAAAGATTTATTTTTTTGCCTACAAAAAGTTAGCATGAGTTCATGCCCAACCTGCTCCTTTTGCAATGTTGTCTTTTCTTTTTAAATGTTTCTATGTTTTCTTTAGCTTTTAAGAATTAGAAAACTTAGGGAATTCCCTTGTCATTGTACACACACCACTCAATAATCAGTCAATACTTTGTATATCAAGAGTTTGTATGAAGAAAGAAAGTCTATTTCAGAAGTGAATGAATTTTTAAGTAGATGGCCTTTAATGGATTTCTGAGTCTTCATTACTTGTTTTTTAAGAACTGATGTAATATGGTATAACATACATTCAAAACCTGGATGATCAAAGCTTTTTGTGAAATGTGCAGCTTGTAAAGCACTTTATTGTTTTCTATGTAAGGTTTCATCACCATATCCAGTTTATAGTGTATGTGCTGCTAGAGCAGACACAGATTTTATTATTGTCACTAGAAGTGGGGGTAACATGAGTTTAAAAATGTGATTTGCATTAAACACTTACAGTTTAAGAGCATTTTTCTTAGTAAATTATTATCAGTTTTGTGCCTGAAATAAATAAGAACTTACTCTAATTACTGTTTTTTTAAATGTCAAATAAATTTTATGAGGGAAATAATGAGTATTTCTAAACCATACACATAATCCAATCAGTAAAGAAATTCAAACTCAGAGAGTTTTAATCGTATGTGAACTGTGTAACTGGTATTTCTGAATTAACCAGATCATGAACAAATTTCCATATGATTGGTGTCTGATTATTTGTCATTAGTATTTGTGGTACATAATTCATAACACTTATTATATGCATATAAACTTACATCTATGATTTCAGAAAATTATAGTATTATAATGCACTGCCAATATGTAGAGACAAAAGAGAAAACAATGTCAGATGCTTACATTATTCAAAGTTCAGTACCTCTGCTTCTTTATCATTATACCCACAGAGTCATTTCATCTTTATTATCTTAGCATTCCCTGATGAAATCATATCTTCAAAAAATTTTAATTTCTT
Source organism: Scalopus aquaticus (assembly GCA_004024925.1). NCBI lineage: Eukaryota > Metazoa > Chordata > Mammalia > Eulipotyphla > Talpidae > Scalopus > Scalopus aquaticus. Next base: position 164,720 of record PVIJ01000542.1, read on the forward strand.
ACTAACAAAAATCACAACCAAATTTATAAGCAAAAACTTTTCAAACAGAAAACTGCACTACTTAAAATATACCAGTTATTTTCCTGCTAAGTTTTACATATAATAATTATTTAACTTCATTCTCCTTAAAGAATTTATTTAAAAAAAAAAACCCTATCTAGTCTCCTTAGCACTTGGGATTACAATTGTTTCTACAAATACTATATTTTAATGCATTTGGTAGCAAAATTAAAAGCATTTGTTCAAGTTAGTACAGCTATGAAACATGACATTAGTCTCTAAAAGCCAAATCTTTTTAAAATATGGGTGATTCTTGAAAAAAGAATGAAAAATGGCATCTTGTTGACTTTACCAGGTAGGTAAGGTTATAACCTTGACTTAACATATAACCTGATTTCCTACACCTTGTAAAAGAACGGGCCTTTACAGGCAAAGCATACACTGCCTTCTCAATCATCACCTAAGTGGACCATGAGAAGAGGTCTGTAAAGTGATCTACTAACAGCATAGGCAGAGATTATTAATAAAATACAGATGCTTTGAATCACACACAGTGGTATAAACCAATGTCACCTCAATTAAAAATAAATGCAGATGCTGTACAAATCCTCATAGTTCTTTCTTAGAAAGGCCCAGAGGCACTAAATATCATACAGTTCCCTGGGCTGTATCCATAAGAATTCAAGATTATGAATGGTTTCTAAAATTAAGAAAGCGCAGCATAAATCTATTGGAAATAATTTGCCATAATCAGTGACACTTCAGAGAAGGTCTTGGGCTGCATATGTTCTTTTGAACTGTTAAACCTGCACTACAAAAAAAATATGAGAACATTAGCTTATAGAAGAAAAAACAGGCCTCCCTGGTGGCACAGCGGTTAAGCGCTGCGCTGTGGAGCTGTCGGCAGCGGGGACGCGAGTTCGACGCCCGGCCGGGGAGAATCCCACATGGTGGGGCAGACCTCTCCTGCCTTGCCCGCTGCTCTCCTCAGCAGTGTATTTCTGATCTGCCTGTTCTTCTCCCCGCTCTGTCTCTGGTGAACCCTCTCGCCGCCCCACGCCTCTGGCCTGTACCCCAGCTTGTATGTAAAAAAATATTATTTCTAGTGTAATAATGACTCAATTGATAACAAGTTCTCAAAGAATAAAAACTGTTTCCTCTGCATTTAACCAATCTGTAAGAAATTTCCCCTAAACTGATTTTACTAAGCTGATTTTTCTTCTCCTTTTTTTATTGTTATTTATATCTTTTACATTTTGTATTCCCCTTGGGTAAACCACCACCAATTCACCCATGATCCATCTCTGTGGTCCCTTCTGTTCTTTTCTACTCCATCTTGTGCCCTTATCCTTCCCCTCCCCACTCCCCCCCCAAGTTTACTAAGCTGATTTATCAGACACACATCTTAAAATTATGTTCTGAAATTTATCTTTTTTTTCTGTTAAAGTAGTCTATGAGGCTTAGAGGAATTTTAATCTTGTTTGGAATCTGTCTTTTCTCTAAAATGTCAAATTGGTTAGCAGAAAACTTATCCCCTTTGAAACTCAGTTCATCAATTGCCAAATAAGTTTTACAAGTATAAATCAATATCAAATGTGATTTGAGAATAATACAAAAGGACATAGAGATGTGCCTTGCCAAGAATAGACATTAACTTTCATAACTATAACCATGTGAAAACATTCTTTCTAGCTAGAAATGTAAAGTAATATGGTGGTGATGAAAGAATCCCCAGGAATATTTTAGTGCTGCTGGAAGTTTCCTGGTAAATCACACACATATATGCAGTTCAGTACCAAATTGTATCACCACCTAAGTCTAGTCTGCCCCAAAGAGTCTGCACCATTTTTAAAAATAACTAAATATCATCATGATGTATCTTTTCCTACCACAATTTAGACTCGGAAATAGCACATATCAGCAAACATTTCCAGAAATTAAATTTCATATGACAGGGTCTTGAAAACAGAGTAAGAAATAAGCTGACTAAAAGAAGTATTAGCTGTTTTAGGGTAAGCATGTTCTAGAAATTTATCATACTGCTGATCTCATACCCAGTCATATCTTAGTCTATACCATTCTACATATCACATGAATTCATATTACTAATTTACATGCACCTGATGGGTAGCTGAAGGACTCTCCAACTAAATAAAACTACCTCATTTATTTATTTATTCTAAAAATAATCACTGAGCAAAACTAACTGCTAGATGATTTTTATCTCAGCAGATAGTTTTCATGTGCTTACATTCCCACCAGAACAATCAATCAGCAACAAAAATATTAATGAAACATAAGTTTTGGTTGTACTAAACGTGGAAAAAAACATGCAAGTTTCTATCATACAGAGTAACTAACTGGTGTTGCTAGGGGAACTTGGAGTAGAAGGTGATACATAGAGGGAATACTGGAGGGAGGTCTCTAATAGCAATCTGCTTTGGTAAGTTTAGTCAAAGGATGCATTTTATTACAATCTGATCAAACAAAAAAATTGGTGTCTTCCTTTCTGTTCCTAAAAAATCAATGGATCATTATTTCTAAATATGTATTTATTGCAGAGGGTATATTTTTGTTTTATTTTGTTTTGACCTTGATTTCAAAGACAGACTTCTAGGGGTGGACTAAGTAGCTTTTCCCCTATATCATCAGTTTTCCCTTTTGCTTTGGACAAAGGTCACTCCCATCAGCTGAGGCTTTACAAAATGTTCCCTAACCAAGCAAATCCACCACTTTCCAAGTCAGGTTAAAGGATGGGATTTATACCCTCCCTCACAATTCACATGAAGTCTAACACCTGATTCTCTTTCATTGAATGTCTATTCTACACTTAAAACTTATTTTTTCTCAGCTCATTTCTGAAGCCTATAAAATGTTATTATTTTTGTTCCCAAAGTATTGATATTATATTATCAAAGTTATCACATTGTAATTACTGATTTCCTCCTAGTTAATGTGGACTTCTCAACAGTAGAGCAATGAGCATTTTCCTATGTACCCTATCTACTGTCCACACAGAATAATCCTATAGTAAAGGTTAGTAACCACAGACATACAGGACTGAGTGGTAGGGCCATGTCTAAAAGTACTAAAAACTTTGCTCAATATTGAGAACAATATGAGAAATTAAATTTTCCAAATTTATTTTATGGAAATAAATTTCTTTCTCTTACTATGATTCTAAATACAGGAAGTGTCAAGGTCATTCCATGATACAGTAATTTTCATTTCAGAATTAAATACAATAAATTTTATTTTTAGGGCTACCATAATTATTTGCGTATTTCTCTCCTTAACATCTATTTTTTTCCCGAGGATAAAGCACTTAATTTTCACTCACTTTATTTTAGGTACCCTATTTTGCCTTTAGTCTTCTGTATATAAAGACTTCTCTTTAAAATATACTTTGTTTTTGGCAGAATTTATGAGTTTTTTTTCAAACAGGCATGTGCTCCCAGGTCAGGGCAGAGAAGCCACTTCCCCCCTCATTTGTTCACCCCCTTTCCAGTGTTTTCAAGGGTTAACACCAACAAGATACCTGATTTTCACTAATCTCTCAATGATTCTAAGTGCATCGAGTAACACCTTCTAAGTAACTTTAGTTCTTCCTATAGGACAAGCATCTCTTCCAGAAGTCAGTATACTTTTTCGAAAACTGTATCTAACTACATGTTTTGAGCAATTTTCTTGGTTTCAGTAAATGAAAGTACTGAGTTTGATCAGTAGTTTTTAAAACCGGGCCTTTGGAGCTCAAGGGTTCTGTAGGGCTCCTCAGAGTCCACTATGAAGGAAGAAAGGAACCTAATTGAGGTGGAATAATAAACCACAAACTTTCACTCACCACCTCCAATAAAAACAACCTTACTTTTATCTTCTTTTTTAAATGCTTCTATGTTAAGCTTTCATTGTCAAAAAACATTTGTTGTTATAAAAAAAGAATTATAAAAACCACTCGATGAGATGGTCCCCAAGGTTTCTGTCAGCTCTAACCATTTCCAAATCTAAAATATCAATAAAGGTTGTGCATGAACCGGGACTCAGATGCTGGCGTAGCTTAGGTTGAAAGAAAAATACCACAGGGAAAGGAGAGATCAAATGAGAGTTGAATAATTCAGTCTCGAAAAGTTTTCAAGCATTTTCTAGAGATCTGCCTACAGTAAGTTAAGGAAAAAACAAACATTTCATATTGTCCTCTGTTGCTTGACTCTTTAACTTGCGACCTAACAGGGGAATCCCCCTCCTCTGTAATGCCACCCCTGGTTTTTCTTCACACTCCTTTGAAGAACTCATTTTCTCTGATGGCATTAACTAAATGATTTTCAAATTCATTTCATGTCTCCAAGTTCAGAATTTCTAGCTATCCACATGATACTATATGCAAATGTTTCATCGGTTAAGCGCTGCGCTGTGGAGCTGTTGGCAGCAGTGATGCAAGTTCGAAGCCCGGCAGGGGAGAATCCCACATGGCGTGGCAGACCTCTCCTGCCTCGCCTGCTGCTCCCCTCAGCAGTGTATTTCTGATCTGCCTGTTCTGCTCCCCGCTCTGTCTCTGGTGAACCCTCTCGCCGCCCCACGCCTCTGGCCTGTACCCCAACTTGTATAGAAAAAAAAAGGCAGATATTCATAAAAGAACTAATCTTTCTTATACTAGCATCCCTAGGGAATAAAGTCTACTCTCCAGAATACACACAATATACGCAACCCTCTATCAACCTCAGTAAACAAATACTTGGGTTTTATTCCTCCTCATTCTTCCCTGCTACTCCTGCTACCTATTGCACTATCTCTAGTACCTTTCATATCTGGTTAGTTCTTGTTCATGTTTCAATGGCAAGCTGAGAACTTTCTTTTTCTAGGAAGCTTTCCTAAATATTCCTTCAGTTGTGCTACTTGTCCCCCTTTTTGTACTCATTTTACTTTCTACTTGTCTCAGTCATAACACTTGCACTAAAGATCTGTTTACCTGCCTGCCTCTAACCAGGGACTCTGAGTCTCCAGAGATCATATGTGACGTCTATATTAGCATAGCATCCCCTGGTTAATTATAGGTTCTCTATGTTCTTGGCTTGACCAGCCATTATATTTCATCAATAATACCACTTCTCTCCTAGACATATTTAACTTTTCCATTGCTTTCATTCTCTATTTCTAAACACTCATTAAAATTAATGTATATGTATACACACACACGTATGTATATGTTTGTGTGTGTGTGTGTGTGTGTATGTTTTCCCTTCTTTCCAAAGAATTTTCACTCCATCTTACTGACTGACTTCATTGCTACAAGTGGTATAAGGTCTAAGCATCTCCTACCTGCAGAACATACTGCAAAATGCTGGTGGCAAATTTCTTTCTCCAATATTTTTTGGCAAAATCTAACCTCCATTCTTCCATCACATCCACTTCAATAAACTATTATGATGTTCCCTTTCATTAGCAAACCATAGTTTTCTGCTTCCCATTACATCAATTTCAGGTTGTGCTGACTGAATTCATTGGATGTTTACAACTTTATTTTCCATTATTATCAACATAATTCCTCAAGTCCAGTCATAAAGTTCTCTTCTAAGTCTACATGTATAATACAATTCTTCTTCCTTATAATATTATATACACATCCTGAATGTTCTTTATCCTCTCTTGTTATCAAAATCTTTACTTATGTTATTTGGCCCAACATAAAGTCCAAATGATTTCATAGGGAACATCAGCATCAAAAAGCAAAGTCAGAGTAATTTTCAAGGAAACATGTGTATATAGGAGTATACAGTGATTTTGGTGAAATGATTTTCAGAGGACTACTCCAAACATTTATCAAACAAATAGACAAAAAACCTTGCCCTTGACCCTATATTCCGATTAATTACTTTTCCAAGTATGTGTGAACAGTTTTTTTAAACCAATATCTGTCAGAAACTGACAAATGATGCTATAAAACTAGCTCAAATAAACCCCACACTTGAACCATTTCACTGCGTCAACTCACAATGGGCATATTACTGTGGTGGAATGATATAATTTCTACTGGTTCTAAGAAATAGATGGAAAGCCTCTTCTAATGAATCCCCAGAGGAAACCGGAATATTTATCACAGTATAAACCTGTTTGGGCTACACTGAAAATCCTCCTTGGGGCCCTTAATCCCCCTGTGGTTTTCTTTGGACTGATTTTGAAGCTTCTTATGTCCACTGAAAGCTTCTTAAACCCTAATATTTCAGTTCTAACAAAACAAAGGAAGTCATTTCAAATCAGAATATGCAATGAAGAAGCGAAGGAAAGAAACCAGGTAATGCAAGAAGACAAAGTATAGCTTTCAGCAGGGAAACAAGAAGTTTAGGTTACACACAAATTGATTCTGAGCTAAGACTATCTATCCCTTCATTCAATAAATAGTTATGGTGAACTATGAAATGCCAGGTAAATCTACTTGATAAACTAGGTACAAATTACTGTGAGAAATTAAAAGCAGACTTAGGGACTCCTAGGAACAGGATGTAGACACTCATCACTCCTTTAAAGTCTCCTGGTCAAAGTTACCTGCAAGATTCAGTTTTATGTCATTGAATTGTTTATTTTCTTTAATTTCTTTACACTGCCAAAAAGTAAGCAAATTCTACTATGGCAATTCTCACTGCAGTCTTACTCTTGTTTTTATGTGCAGTGAGTAATGTAGTATCTAGATGTAGTAGTTTCCTAACGAATAACTGTTGAATGAATGGACGAATGAATGAATGAAGCAATCGTTTAAAAAAATCAACAATGATCTCAGAGCTCCAAATTGTATATCTCAACTGATGTTGTTTAGATGCTTATTTCCTCCAGTCTTTGAATCACTTTGGACCTTTTCTATTTATATGTGTAATATAATAAGATAAAATGTTTGTTTAAATACGGTGGTTAAATGACTGGTTAAAAGAAACTCCATGTCTTGAGTCTGCAATAAGACAATTCCTGCAATATTTTAGGTCTGAAGAGATAACAGTGGAACAGTATGCTTATTACAAGACTTTCTGCAACAACTACTACTATAACTAACAATAGCAATAACAAAACAATGTGAGGCTAACAACAGTGTGGAAGACAAGTTAATGTTCATCTTCACTCCGATAGTCAGTCTTTCTTTTAATAAAACAAATTTTTGAAAATTTAGGTTTATTGTGAACAGTGCCGCAATGTATTAAAATAAAAAAAGAAAAGAAAAAGAAAATTTACGGTTAAATTTTTATCTCTTCCTTCAATAATAATGTGTGGAGTCACAACAAAATAAAGAAGTATTTAGCAAATAAAGAAACTTGCTTTTAATAAAAACTGAGATGCCTTCATCATTTTTTTCCTTGTCAGGACTTTAGTGTTTTATTTTTATAGCTAGGCTGTTTAGCCCTTCTGTTCTTACAGCTAGCAGGCAGTTAGAAATTCCTTATTTTTCCCTAAGAGGGATAGAGATTCACAATATAAAGTCAGCATTTCCCTAAAAATCATCAACATCTGTTACAGTCATAAGTAACTTGCCTTTAGAGTCTTCCCAGAACATTCTAGAGCGCTTTGCCTACGCCCACAGCTTCAGCCAGAAAAATAAAAGGAATGTCATGAGGAGTGATGTAATGGTGTAGGGGAACAGAATACAGTTGAATAAAGTGGGTATAAAGTTTGTAGTGCTATGTATGATATATGCATTGATTCTGATTAAATTAGATGTATTGGGCCATTGGCCAATGTTTCCATTCTGTCTAAGTTCTATTTCCCCTAAACGTCACTGAATTACTACAGTATAAAAAAGAGATAATAAAAATTCGAAAAAGCTATCCTCTGCATAAAAATTCTATGTTCACTTTATTGACTTTCCAAATTCTTAAATCAAGCCATATAGAATCTTCAATTCATGTTGAGGCAGAGTTTTCATTTTGATAACTTAGACCCACACAGCTGTTATGTCTCGTTCTCTTACCAGAAAAGTTTCTCTTACCAGAAACTTACAAATATTCAAGTGGCCAGAGTCCTCTGAAGAATCATACTGTGTTTTAGCCCTCAGCAGAGTTATATGCTTCTATCTTTCCAGTCATTAACAGGCAGCCTGTGTGAAGATGATTTCACATTTATTGAATGTCACCTATAAACTAGCAAGTACTGAATCCTTGTAAGTCAAAGCTCACCTGCATGAGATACAGGTTTGCCAAGCATCAGAAATGACCCTGAAACAAAAATTCACAATTCTTTGAGCTACAGTAATCAGTGCTATTTAAAAAAAAAAAAAAAACAGAGATAGACAATAGGTTGATATTCTGGGTTATCTGTCTCAAAAAATAATAAAGCTAATATTAAAAAGGTAATCTAGATTTTGGTTTTGTACTCATCACTACTCAACACTGGCAGGGGCCAAATGGGGACCTGCTTGCTAAGAATAAAGTGTTTCCCTCCCTTGGGGGGCCTCCCTGGTGACGCAACAGTTTAAGTTCTTGTACTATGAAGCTATCCACAGCCACTGAAGCAGGAGTTCGATCCCCAGCCAGGGAGATTCCTACATGGTGCAGCAGACCTCTCCTGCCTTGCCCACTGCTCCCCCCAGCAGTTTATTTCATTAGATCTGCCTGTTCTGCTCCCCACTCTGTCTCTGGTGAATCCTCTCACTGCCCCCCCCACACACACACACCTCTGGCCTACACCCAAGTTCTTGTATGCATAAATAAATAAATCTTTATAAATGAATGAATAAATGAATTAATTGTTTCCCTCCCTGTCCTCCTGTGGTTTAAAGGTAGAGTAAAAGGCAAGCCAGACAAGAACTGGGTGCTCATGACAAGAACTGACGGCCTCCCCACCCAATGTCCAAGATTTTCAGCTTGTGGCCATCAAGTCTAACCTATTCAAGGTCCAAGAAGCCTGGAAGTATAGGTCACTCTGATGCACCTCTGTTTTCAATGTCTCACTCCCACTCAGAGTATGCTCTAGAACCCCAAATCTGTCATAAACACCATCTACCTCTCTAACCTCTGCTTGTAATGTTCCCTTCACCTACGTGTGGTACTAGTTCTTAAACCTAGCTCAACTTCTTGCAAACATGTTTGCTAGGTTTTTGTGTGCCTTTTCATTCTGTTCTTTGAGACCCATCCTCAAAGATCATGACTGAATTGGTCTGCAATGGAGTCAAACAGAAGCATTGCTATGTTTCTGAGGAGACTGGAGGTCACAATCAGTGTTGAGAACTGTGCTGAGTCTCATGGAAAACTGGTTCTCTCTGAAGGTCACTATTTCTCCTCTTCCAAGGGGACTATTTCCTCTCCCGATGACCATCATCCACCTTGTCCTGGAAGTAGCTTGGGACCTCTCTGCTCTTCATTGCCACCTAATAGCCACTCATCCTGACAGTGCCATAGTTCAATTTTCAATCTCTCATCATCAGTTCTCAACACGTATTATACCTCTCTGCAGAAACACCTATAGGCCCTCAAGATCTTACTCCTTTTTCCACAATTTTACTGACTCCTCATGATTCTCTCCACGCTATAACTCTAGATGATCTTACAATACTGAAGCCTTTCACTACCTTAACCTGACCTTCACCCTTGATTTTATCCTACGCTATGACTTGCTTATGGTCATACCCATGAATATAGCTGCACAAATGCTTTTTCTGGTGAAAACATCCTCTCTTCAGAAAATTGGCATCCTCCTTATGGAAACACTACTTGTTTTTGCACCAAAAGCAAACAGTAATCAATTCATCAGAAAAAGAGCCAAGGAATTAAATCAACCTTATAGATGGTGGTATTGGTGATACTACATTTACGGACCAGACTGTAAGTCTGATTACATGCTATTACTTCAAAGTATTAAAATTTTTACATACTGAGTGACTTCAAATAATCAATTTTTTGGCCTCAGATTAGATTTTTCGCTGTTAAATCAAGAATTAGATTATGATCCAATTTATTATAAAGAGGTTTGACCTATTGTCCCAAGTAGCACATGTCATGAGAAAGGGTTTCTTTAGGCAATTAGTCAATTTTCCAATTAAAATAAATGTGTTTCAATCATCATGTTCCATATAGGAAAGGGAAAAATTACTTCAATAACTGCACTTTGCATTTCTATAGCAACTTTCATCTAAGAAGCTCAAAGCACTAATTTAATTAAACTTCCAAATACTCCCCTGAAGTAGGTGTTATTATTTCCATTTGACAAAGGCTTAAATGAAGTCACAAAAAGATTAACTCACTTGCCTGTGGTTACACAGTGAGTTAGGAGTGGAGGTCAAAATAAATGCTAAAATCCCACGCAGATTGTTCTTGATAGTCTGTATCAACCACCCCTTAGTATCTGTGTTTTTCTCCCAAATCTCACTTCTGCCTGTGATTGGAGCACTGGCAATTTTAACTCTTCATGAGTGAGAGGAATCTCAAGCACAGATAATTAAAATACAATTCTGGTTTTTATTTTTGGATCCTAATTTCTGTGATGGAAATAATTTGGGGCACATTTTCGTGTTATTTTCTTCCCTTTTTACTCAAACAGTACCAACATATGCCTCCCTTTACATAATTAGGTGATCTAATCCCAGAAAAAAGGCAGTTTGCTTTTAATTAATGAATGAACTATGCATCAAAGTTTCATGGGAAATTTTCAGAATCTCCCCCTAATCTTTCCTTAATGAAATGTATCTGTTAGTCACTCTGTTTGAATTAGTCACAGTACATGTAGAACAAAAATTTAAGAAGTATACTGAGCAAACAAAGCTAAAATATACCAAGAAGTTGTCACTATCCATGGGATGAATATCTATTGTATCTTCCACCATAAATCCATTGTGTCTCTACCCCTCCCATTTCCTCCCCTCCCTCCTCTACCCCTTCCCCTCCTGAATGCCTCAGAGCTATGGTCAGTTTTCAAGAGCTGATTTTTAAGTTTGTCTTTGTCTAACCCTTTGTTTGATTTCTCTATATTTTACATATAAGTGAAACCACCCGGTATTTATCTTTCTCCTTCTGTCTTGTTCCACTTAGGATAATCCCTTCCAGTTCCATCCATGCTATTGCAATTGACATGAGTTTATCTTTTTTGACCACTGAGTACTATTCCATTCTTTATATATACCACATCTTCTTGATCCACTTATCTGTTACGATGTATCTAGGTTGTTTTTATATCTTGGCTATTGTAAGCAGTATTGCTATAAACATGGGAATGCGGGCTTCCTTTCTAGTTAGTGTTTTTGTTTCTTTGGGTAAATATGTAGGAGTGGAATTTCTGGGTCATATGGCAGATACATTTTTAGTCTTTTAAGCAACCTCCACACTTCTTTCCATAGGGGCTGGATCAGTCTACATTCCCATCAACTGTGTAAAAGAATTCCGATTTCTCCTTTTTCTCCTTTGTCAGCACTTGCTTTTTCTGTTTTGCTTAGTTTTGATATAGGCCATTCTCACAGGTGTGAGATGGTGCCTCGTTGTTTTGATTTGCATTTCTCTGATAATAAATGATGAACATTTTTTCATGTGCCTGTTGGCCATCTGCATATCTTCTTTGGACAAGTGCCTATTTAGCGCTTCTGTCCATTTTTTGTGTGGGTTGTTTTCTTTTTGTTGAGTTGTATTAGTTTTTTGCAGAATTCCATTTAGTATCACCTATTTACATAATATATATATGCTGAGACCTATAAGTCTGAATGAATAAAGATAGACTATTTCTTACTATTAAGTGATGTATTAGTCAGCAGGCTGTCAAACAGCCTACCACAGGTTGGGTGGCTTAAATAACAGAAGTTTACATTCTTATGGTTTCAGATGCTGCGAGTCCAAGAGAGTCCTGGAGCTAATTGATGACAAAGCCCTGGTTTTAATACTCTGAGTCCCACCTTTGTTTTAAGAATCTTGGTTTTGATGTCAATGCACTAAATGAATGTTTACTGATGAGGTTAATAAGAACTCTGGAGATGATAATAAACCTCTGTCAAACTCTCTTCTGTCAGTATCTACTTTCTTAGTTAAAATATGTTTTGAGTGCTTTTATGCTCATTGCGATGCATACAATCTGATTTTAAATTGAGAGCACTCCTCTCTCTGTCGCTGTCTCTCTCTCTCTCGTCTCTTTCCCTGTCTCTCTCTCAACTCCCTTCCCCTCTCCAAATTCTTCATATAAATCATTCCTGCTCATTCATTTCACAGTGTCCTCTAACTCCCTTCAGCTTCCCCATTCCCTTTCTGTGATTTCCATTTTATCTTTCCTCTCTACTCTCTTTATATTAATCGTGATCATTGCTTACACCTGCTCTAGCCCAGCTTATCTTAGTGAATGAATTTTAATGCCAAGTTGTTTAGATAGAATTTGAAACTGCAAAGGAGATTTATAGTTCAGGGAGCATCATCTGGAGGAGGCCCTAATTTATTTTCACAGTTATGTAAAATTTAGATCTCTTGTGTCTGTAAAACCGCCTGGAAGCAGCAGCAATTGTATTTCACAGGCTGGTCGTCTGCACAGATGATTTAGACCAGATTCTAGACAACCAGCACTCTTTTCCTTACCTTTTCCCCCAAGGAAAGATTTGAATATTTTGTTCTCTTAGAGAAAGGAAAGGAAATTAAATAATGCTATCTCAAATATAAACAAAATCTGAATGTCCTTTCCTATCAAGAAGCTGTGTCCATCACCAGAATAACTCAAGCAAATTATTCTTTTCATCTCTCTAAATAAGATAGGCACTTTGTTACCCTACATTATAAGTAAAGTAGACAGTATGTTCCCTTTGGGAATATCCCCAGAATATCACTGTGGCTATTTTTTTAATATCATTTCCAAAGATGACCCTGAGAATAAAAATATAGCTGAAGAGTCATGATTCCACGAGCCCAGATGAATCAGTCAGGCTGCCTTAGCACACTACCGAGCTGTGGAAAATCTACCTGTTTCTATCATGTTTACCTCTCTGCCATGCGCAGCCATGTAAGCAGAGGACACAAGAGTCTGTGAAAATCCCTCCCCAGTTCCAGTGCTGACCTACCAGTTACACTTCATAAAACGCTGAACACTTAAATTTCGTTCTCTCAGTATAAAATGGAAACCTGATAAGTTCATCCCTCCCACAGGAAGTTTGATGATATAATAAGAACCAGTAGTTCTCAAGCAGAATTGATTTTGAGCCCTAGAAGACATCTTGGGATGTCTGGAGACATTTTTGGTTATCACAGGAGTGTGTATCTAGTGAGGATAGAGACCAAGGATGCCTTAAACACCCCACGTGTGCAGGGTACATGTGCATGGGGACAGTCCTCCACAGAAAGAATTACATGGTCCAGAATAGTCAACAGTGACAGGTTAAGAGCCTGAGAAATGCTGAATGAGATGGTAGACATGAAATTGCTTTGTGAGTTAAAAGGACAATTATTTAACAAATATTTGCTATTGTCAAGCATTGTATTGGGAACCAGGTTGCACTCTCATGTTAAATATAAATGGATAGAGATGAGACACTATGATTGAAAGTGCTTCAATTAACCTAAAATTTCTCCTAGTAGATTTCTTTGACCTTCCAATACCTATCCCAGAACCTTCGATATAGCATCAGTTGCTACTGCATTGTTTGTGTAACTGACTGAGTCCAAAGAAACTTTCCCCAAAAACTGTCAATGTTTATTCTATATTGTAAATATCCCTCTGTCAGATCATCATAGATATTCAAGTGCTAATAACCTAGTTTGCTGTCTTCAATGGTACTTCTCATAATGACATGATGTAGTAACTATAACAATAAAAATTTCAGAATCAACTGTGTGATACTATTAATTTTTCTGGATCATCAAAGAAACAACTGAGTAAAGTATCACTGTTTTATCAAAATTGATGGTACTACTAATAATATTTTACATTAATGGAGTTCTAATAATGCACCAAGCACTTACACATATTAATTTATGTAATCCCCACAGCTAACTTCTGCCATTCATGGAAGGAAACTGAGGCACAAAGAGATAAGTTTCCCAAAGTCATACAGCTGATCAATTTTAAAACTGGGATTTGAACTTCAAGACAATGACGCCAGAGTTCATGTGCTTTACCTAACACATTATCTACCACTGAAGCCAAGAAGCAACTCATGTCACCTAGCAAAACCACAAATATTCCATGGAAGGAATACAACAAAGATAGAATTAGTCAATCAGCTCAATTCAGAAAAATAGTAATGTAAAAAAGTGCCTATCTGACTGACATTCGCCAGCCTATAAAAAAGTGCTGACATATTTGGGCCAAGTCATAATGCTCCAGTGAAGCTATAGCCCTTTAAAAAAAAAACTGATTCCTTTGGTTTTTTGGTTTTTATCAAACTGTTAAAATGACTGAGTATATGACCTTGTTGTTGCCAAATATATGCTCACTGCAGGTAACATTTCAGTAGCTTTCTGAAGGAGAAATTGCTACTTTCATTTTGCTCCCATAAATTGTACAAAATGGCCCATTACCTCTGATCTCTGCAACAGGAAACTTCAAAGGCAAGCTGAGAGAAGGAGAAACACTCATCTGAATGGCAAGCTTCCAGTAAACAGACAGTACAAATGGACGCACTGCACGAGACCAGGGAGGGAAGGGCTTCTAGGCCGCTAGAACGGTCTGAGCAATTGCTTTGTCTGCTCTCCTATTTTTCCCCTTTCTTCTGCCAGTGTAATTGGATGTGATGCAAATCCTTCACTCTGAAGCAGGTTCTGATTCACAGAAACACTCCTGAACTTCTCTCCACTGGCCTCCAAATCACAAAAGCCTGGTTTAGTCTCCAGAATTTTGAACATAACAAAGCCAAAGAGAATATCTGCACTGGATTTCACCAAATCAAACTGTGTTTGCCTATTGAAATTATTTGAAATTAATTTATTCTAGTTATAAAATTTATATAAAATCAAGTCTGTTTAAAAAAGTCTGCTGAGAACATAGAAAAGAACTTGATTTATCCATGTACAAAAATACCATTATAGTAGTGTTTATGATATGGCTTGTTGACCAATCATTCAAAACACAGTCATAAACAACAACAGAATGCTTTCTGCACATCACATAATTAGCTCATAAAACAAATGTTCATTCCTTCACACAGTGTGAGCATTCTTGAAAATTAGAGTTGATTCATTTAACTCTAACGTAACTCAATGTATGCATTTTTAAAACAGCAAAATAAAGTTACCCAAAATGTTAGCAAAAAATTGAAACATATATTTTAGTGACAGCTAAAAACATGTTCATCTTGGAAAGAGTCTCCATGAATGCAGATGAATGCAGAGATACAGCTTAGTTTGGGAGGCACAAGAGATTAAATTAAAATTTCTCCAGTTCTCAAGTCATCATCATAGATAATAAATAAATGTACATTATGGTGACTTGAAACCTTTGAACATTTTTATATAAACCAGCCTACTCTTCTCTTCATAAAGAGCATATCATGTAAGTATACAGTTAAAAATGTGAAGGGCTATCGATGCAAACAAGTTAAGTAACTCCCTGATTATCTACTTCTGGTAAAAGTGAGACTTAAAATTCTTGACTCTTGAGTCTCAGTTGTGTTACTATCAAATTGGACCAGCTGTTCCTCATCCTGTGAAAGGTTTCTACTCGCCTGCTAAGAAATGAGAATAAGGCAATAATTTTATAAAGTCATTTATTTCTATTTTAAAAAATTGTCATATTCCTTACATTTTTTTTAAATGTTCTTCTGTTAAACGATGGTGCTAAAAATAGTAGCTATTTGCATTTCTAAATGGTCTTTCTTGGGACATATCCATTCAAACTCCCTTCTTTGCACATAGACAAAACCTACGTCAAGTGGGTTCAAGCAAAAAAAGAATATAATGACTCATGAACTGGGAAAAAAAAATCCATAGTCATAGGATCAAATATAATGAGACCCTGAATTCAATTAATGTGTTCATAATTTGATCTCTATCTCTTGACAAGTCTTTTTTTAAGGACTTTATTCTCAGATTTCATTTATGGTTTCAGAAGATTCAGGCTATGTCACATTATGTTAACTCTAACAATGAGAGAAATTTTTTTCTCTTTCTATTATTTCTAGAAAAGTCTTATTTAGTCTGGTTAAATCTTATGACTACTGTGAACCAATCACTGGAGCTAACGAATGCAGAGTTCTAGTTGTTCACCCATAAGCCTGGAGGTAGAGTCAGACCCTAACAAACAACATGGAGTAATTAAGAGGAAGAAGTGACACCCTGAGAAAGTCAGGGTGCTACTACTAGAGACAAAGTGAACAATTCTGAGTTAATAAAAAAATATCAGATATCCAATAGTCTTGCCAAAATAATGCTTTAACAATGGTCTATTAGTTTCCTAATGTGACAAAAAAGTTAAAAGTCAATCCCCAAGGTTAGAAAATGTTGTGCTCAACTACATGATTTAATAATGAGTAAATGTTCATAGTCATGCAAGAATCACTGGAAGTCAAAGCAGCAAAGAGTGAAACTGGGTCTTCTTTTTCTTGCTAACACTGGTCAATAAATTTTTACAAAAGTCATGTTACTGAAATAAAACTAGTCATTTTCTATCAATTTGTATGTGCTCAACATGAATATGACAGTCAAATTCTAATTTTGGCCCTAGGTGTTTGTTTTTTTTTTTTTGTAATCTGCAATAAATTGATGTTTACATCACAAAATGCATGCCTATAGTAATAGGCCTACAGTTAATACCTGTAAAAAAATCAAGTCATAGACTATTTCTTAGATTTCTTCACTTGTCTCTTGTACAGCTATTCAGGAATAGAATAGATAGAAGATGGTTTCCATTGTGCAAAAGCACAACCTTAACACTCATTTTCAAAGAGTTTAGTAAGAGTCTCCATTCTTGTGAGTCATGAGTGATTTCTAAGGCATTCATGAGGCCCTCAATATCAGAACAGAACAGCAGAGTACTTTCCTTTCTGAAGAAAGGCTCCAAATGCTTGTGGCGCTTTCAATAGAAAGTAATTGTGACATCATGTTCTAGAAGATTCCATTGTTGGAGTCTTGATCCTAGCAATTCTGCCTTGTTCTTGGATAAGTCCAAATCACGAACCAGGTCATTTAGTTCTTCCTGTGTTAGTCTGTGTGGGGTTGATGATTCACCACAGTGAAAATCTGGATCAATGAATGCTGCTGGAACAGAAGAACAGGTTGGCTCACCCTTGTCCTCATCAGATAAATCAAGAGAATATTCTGCTGGAAGTTCTGGAATAGGAAGTCCCTCACCATGTGGAACTGGTCTCAATGCAGACAGAATGTTTGGGTAGACTATTCTCGACTTCCTTTGTTTCATTATTCCACCGGAAAGAGGAGGAACCAAGCAGAAGTAACAGTCTTTTCTGTGGTTGCTTGGCTCTCTCCACACCATGGAGACTGCAAATGGCATCGACGGTCTTGTGCCATTTAAGCACTGTGAAAGCTGTGTTGGACATGTAGCACAGCATATATGTGGGGCCCAAGGCTTGTCTTGGTCACCAACCTTGCATCCAAAGTCAAGATGATAAACCTTATTCACTTGAGAAATGATACTTTTCTTCTGGTCGGCAAATGTCACTTCCCCACAAATAGAGCAGAAATTGTCCATGCTATTAACGCACTTTCAAGGCATGACTGTTTTGTTTTGTGCCTAAATGGATAAAATAATAACAGTTCTACGGAACAGTAACTTCAGCTGTCTCGCACAAAGTGTGAAATATTTTCAATGCTCAAACTTTCCGACAGGGCTTTATAGAGTGCACTGCTGACATCAGCTTACTTCAGTAGCCGCCTGGCAGTAGTATTGCACTGCATCAGAAAATGATGCAATCAACTCTGGATGATGTGTGCATGATGGTATGATGCAGTATTACATCCTTCTAGGCTAATTTAGGATGTTGTTGCAGTCCTATTGGATAAATTTACATTGTGAAACATAAAATGAATTTTATTAAATATCTTCAAAACAAGAGCTAATAAAAAATTTTCAGGGTTATATTCATGCTCAGCACACTAAGATACTATAGATTAGGGCCTTTTTAATTCAGTAACAATCTCACTGTTGACCAGTGTAATCAGACAACTGCAAATCCAACCTTTTTTCACCAATAGCAAAACATGTCAATTTAGTTCCCCTCCCCCAATTTTGAAATTTAAACACAATGCAGCTACTAAAAACAGTGTGGTCTATGAAATAAATTTTAATTTATCCCTATCAAAGTTGAAATATTAAAGGAGAACTTTCAGCCATCTTATTGGCTCTGCTCCTAAATCACACTGTGCTTAACTTTAGCAAAAAGAAGCCAACTAGAGAATTGTCATTATTTGAAACCCGCCTGTTCTTAGTTTGCTAAGTCAAAATTTGTTAAGTTCATGACCCTTCTTAAGAGCTGAGTAAAAACACACTTATTAAAATTGATATTGTAACCAAAAATTGGTACAAATAATTTATCAGTATATTGTCCTTAAAATAAGGACAATAAAAAACGCTGACAAGGATGTGGAGAAAAAGGAACTCTTCTACACTGCTGTGTGACGTAAATTGGTCCAACCATATGGAAAGCTGTATGGCAGTTCCTCAATCTGCTAAAAATGGAGCTTCCATATGACCCGGCAATACCACTTTTGGGAATCTACCCAAAGGACACAAAAACAATAATCCAAAAGGATACATGCACCCATATGTTTATTACAGCACTGTTTACAATAGCTAAGGCATGGAAACAACCCAGATGCCCAAAAAGAGATGATTGGATCAAGAAGATGTGGTACATATACACAATGTCATACAATTCAGCATTCAAAAAAGAAAACACATGCAATTTGCCGCAACATGGATGGAATTAGAGGGAATCATACTCAGTGAAATAAGCCAGAAAGAGAAAAATATCAAATGGTTTCACTTATAACAGGAATCTAGAGATACCAAATAAGAGAGAGAGATTCAGCGAGGGAGGGGGAGGATAAGGATTCAAAATGGGGGAGAAAGGAAACAAGGGACTGTGGTGATGGTTCACGGTGAATCGGTGGTGGGTAGCCCACAGGGAATAATTATAATGTAAAAGACACAAATAATAATAAATAAATAAAAATAAGAAGCCATGGGCCTCCTTAGTGGCGTAAGGGGTTAGGTCTCAGCACAATGAAGCTGTCTGCAGGAAGAGTTCGATACCCAGCCAGAGCCAGGGAGCTGACCCACATGGTGCAGCAGACCTCTCCTGCCTTGTCCGCTGCTCCCCTTAGCAGTGTATTTCAGTAGATCTGCCTGTTCTGCTCCCCACTCTGTCTCTGGTGAATCCTCTCACCTCCCACCCCCAAACCTCTGGCCTACACCCCAGATCTTGTACGCATAAGTAAAAAAAAAAAAAAAATGAGCCATGACTGTCCTTCCCACCATTTTTTCCATATTTTCTATAGACTGTTTAGGTTATTTATATCCCTAATGATATCTGTCATTGGCTCATTAATCAAAATTTCAAAATGATTTTAAAGGTCAAGGTTCATTTTTTTAAAATATAATCTATCTGTTGAACAGCAGATCTTCACAATATCAAAATACGATTTTTTTTAAATAACAAATGTTTCACGTAGAAACACTAATATGAATAGTCTATTGATCTCCCTGTGGATAACAACACAGGTAACAGATGGACACTCTGAAAGTCTGGACACGCAGCCTAAAGCAATACGTTAATTCCATTTAATGCACTTAAATGACTACAATTTACACTCTGCTCACTCATTTTCTCCGTAATCACCAGAAATTGGCCTTCTATTACTACCAATCTACCAAAAATGTTTTCATGAAGATTTCTTTCGTAACTAATTAAAGGGTATTCTCTCAGCCTTTATTCTCCTTGTCTGTGTTCAATATCCTAATGTTTGCACGGTATTTTCAGTGTGACAGAACTCTTCTCCTTTATGCAAATATTCAGTCCTGGTTTCATCTACATTTAGAATAGCTTCTCCATATGTGCTTTTTCCTCCATTTACCTAAATGTGGAATAAAATTAAAGAAGCTGAAGTTTTCTAACGTGTTCTATTCAATAGTGCTTAGGAAAGCTTACAAGTAGTAAGCAGAATTTAAGATTTGGGTGGGAGGATCAAAATGAGCAATAGTTATTCTGATTAGCAAGTTAACTAGCAAGTTAACTATTAGGTCTACAACATAGACCTAATCAACCTCTCTTCCAGTAGAGTTTACAAGATCTAGAAATAGCTAAGATCTGTTCACCTAGTTAGACAGTAAGATCCTCAAAAGTAAAAAGGTAGCTTCTGTGTTTTGTATCTGCATCATCAAAGTGGTATACAACCCAAAGAAATAATGAAAAGTTTTTTTAATAATAGCAAGTTGTCCAAATGCCTAGAATATACGGTATGTGCAGGAGAATAACAAAAGTACTGAGCGTGTATGTGGAGGAATACTGATCTACCTGCTAAAGTTTGGGACTTTAGTCTGTATACAATGGTGAAGTTTTGTGAGGTTTTATACAGCACATAATACAAGTTACATAACATATATAAAATCACATATAACTGACCGTCATATAGTCATCCCTCAATAATTGGTTATGATTATTATCATCCTCTTTATCAGAGCCATGTTTATTATCCCTTTCACAATAATTTCTACTACATGTTGAACCAACTTGTTTATTTTCACAATCAAATGTCCAAAACCTGGATTTTGTCTGTAGTATTTATGAGGCATTTTCTTTGCAAAAAATGGCTAGTAAAATTGCTCCCAATTTGAGTCTCCAACTCTAAAAGAAGTTCCAAAGTCAACTGCCTGCTTTAATCTCCAGAGCTCACTCCAAGTTTAAAAAAAAATTCTCTCAACTCCAGTCTATCACCAAACTTGAAAAGTTTCAACTTAAAAGATGCTCCAGCATCTGCCTCCACGCCAGGGACCACAAAGCCTGAGTGAGCTCTTATGACTGTGAGCTTGCATGAAAGGGATGAGGCTGAGCATGTTTGCTGTGTGATCTTTGCAAAAATGAAGAGACAACCACAGAGGAGACCCAGCTCGGGGAATTGGATAAATGAGCAGGCTGCTCTAAGCAGACCACAAAAAATTAATCAGGCTTTGGAACAATTTTATTCTAGTTTGTATTCTTTGGGGATAACTTCCTTAGTAGCAGCTAAATGGGGTTCCCTGAGGCCTGCCAAATATCCCATTTGAATTAGCATATATTTGCATATATTGACATACAGAAAAATATACTGTCAGCCTACAAAAAGGTGTCCTCTACAGTATCAGGTAGGTTGTTTACCTCTGTGGCTATTTGGGCAATCAAGGTGGGGATGTTGCAGAAATTGTGACCTGGGTGAGAAGGGTTCTCTTTTTTTTCTGTGATTGAGTTCTGTGCTATTGTATACCATTCACTCCTTAGCAGAACTTAGTTTACTCACTTAAAAATGAATGGGCGAAACCCTTTAAAATACCTTATGTTGCTAAAATTTGAATTCTATTTGTCCATCTTTCTAATAGATAGTTGATTTAAGAATTAGCAGATTATATAGGCCAGAGTCCACATATGACCATCACCTGCTTTTGAAAATACAGTTTTATTAAATACAGCCACATCCATTCATTTATTCTGCCAATGCCTGCCTTCTTCAAATGACAGAGTCCAATAGTTGTGACAGACCAATTCTGGGAAAGATAAAAGCATTTGCTGTCACCAATCTTTTACTCCCCCAAAAGTTTGTTATTCACTCATCTAAGTGAAAGTCAACAGAAATTTTTATATTTTCCTCTATTTCTTATGCTGTTTCTCCAAATATGAATAAATTGAGAGGCCATGAATAAAAGTTGTAGCTGAGGTAGTGTTCAAAATTGTTTCTTCTGGTCAAATAATAAGTATCAGAGCAAATGAATGACAAGTTTATGGCAAGATGTTCCAATGTTCAAATCAACAGAAAGTACAAAGTGAAATGTTATTGTTCTAGCCAACTTGTGTGAGCAGAGTCTGAATAGAAAGACAAACTCAGTTTTCTAAATAATTTTACCACACAACTCACATAAAATAGGTCACTGCCTGCTTTATGGGTCATTCTGAAGGACTTAACAAAAGGAGAAATGATTCAGCATCAAAATTTTCCTAATCTTACTTGAATAGCTTCTGAGTTAATTACTGAAGGTGGTAGCTGTATGAGTTCCATGGTGAAGTCTTTAATTACACAAAAAGGTGCAATGCTAATCATGAAATATAGGAAAGCACTAGAAGAACGCTAGCTGGGCAATGTATTTAAAACAGTTACAGGCTGGTTCACATCTGACTTGACATTTGACTGAGTGTGTCTCTCCTTAGACCATTAAGCAGAAAATGCAAGCAGCTATTCAGTATTTTTTGCATTTCTAAAAAGGAGCATAGCTAAAAATGTGAATTGTGAATCTTAAGTTTGTAACAGAGACATCTCCACAAAAGAGTGGGGGTACAATGCTCCCTGCTAGCTTGGACTAGCTACTAGGAACCAGGGACCGGAACTGAACTACCAGGTGAAGCTACATACCATGGAGGGCAAGTAGGCACAGGGGGACACATGGAAAAGAGCCTGGTGTAGTCTTACACCAGGAACTCAGGGGACACAGAGGAGAGACATCTAGAGACACAGGGAAGAAACACAAGGGAGCGAGACCAGTGGGGAGGCTGACAATGGCAGCCATTACCTTAATTTGTACAGTGATTTTGCTCATTTCACCCAGACTTGCTTGGCCCCTTTCCTACAGCTCCCCATCAGAAAATGTCCTAGATTTGTGGCAAGCTTTTGGGCCTCCGTAGTTCCACTTTAGGCCAACCCTCTTTGGCTGGGCATTTCTCCACGAGGGAATGGGTAACCAGCTGTTTTAATGGGAAATTATTATCCTTCTCCTCTCTCTGTACACTAATTCTATTTAAGTTATTTCACACTAAATATGCTTTGTCTTTGTGGACACCGGATGGCCAAACCCTATTAGAGTGTACAGGTTTGGGGGTCCAGGGTACCCTTCTGTTGCACTAACAGGTTCTTTACAAAATAGCCCTCTTTCTGTTTGCACCTCAAAGCGTTTCAGTGACAAAGCCTTCCTGCTTCAAGTTACCCTTGTGGAAAGCTTTCTGTCTTCTCTTTAATTACCAAGCTTTTGTTCAATTTACATCCCCTATTCCTTTTCATTCATTAAAATGTATTGCCTTGTTTTCCAAACAATCTTAACCTGAACGTCAACTTGGAGCCACAAAGACCTATATTTGACTTCCAGGAATGTGGCCTTTGGGGAAGTTATTTAACCTCCCCCACAAGGCAAGGATTCTGTCTGTATCTGTCGAGTTTGAAAAATTATAGTTGTTGCTTCATAGGGTTTTTGTGAGAATTCCATTTACTAATGTATATCCCTGGTATACAGCAAGTCCCTACAAACACCATTAGTCAACTCACTTTCCACAGAAGAGTAATGGGACTCCTTTTCTTCTCCTGCACCTGCTGGTTTTCCAAAATTATAGTATCTACCAATCATCACTATTTATAGTTCAGTCACTGGTATCTCTCAATTGCTTATCTGGTATATGTCAGTCAGATCCTACTTTTGTTGTAATTTGTTCCTACTAAGTAAAATTTACAATACATCAAGTGTCCCTTTCATAAAGTGGAAATAAGATCATCTTCAAAGATGCCGTACTGGAGGTATTACTGATGAGAGCCCAAAGATTTAAATGTTGTGAAGCCAGCAGTTCATAAAAACCTTGTGGATCTCTGTTACTTCATCATTCTTGACAGTAACCTAAGTAGTGGTTAATTATTTTCTACTTTCCTGAATACATCAAGTATAAATCCCCAGAATATATTAACCAAAGTCAATAAGCAGAGAGGAACAAAACACTTAAAAGCCTTACATTTAGACAGGAAGGGCACTCTGACGATACGTACTTAATCATGTGTGTTATTTTAAAGGTCAGCATTACAGTTCAATTAGTAATTTTATTTATTAGATACATTTTTCCTAGGAGAATTATTCATCTCAGCTTTTAAAACATGCTCAAGTATCAATTAAATATATATCATGGATGGAATTCCCATCAGATCTTTTGGTCTGACTTTGGGCTTCTCATTGAAATTGTCACTTCATACCATTAAATCCTATTTTCTCTCAATCATCTCTAACTATCTGATTAGACAAATGACAGGCAGAATCTTTGCACAAACAAATATATCAGATCACAAGGGCTGCAGTTAAGTAATACAAGGTAAGTAATGTATGCCTTTTCATTTGTTCTGCTCCAAAAAATAACACCTTGCTGACTCTTAAGAAGTTAGTTCCAAATGAATCTAAGGTGATATTGAAATGGCTTTCTACAGAAAATGATTTTAACACTATAGAGCTACATGAGATTTATTATAGTATGGTTACAAAAGAAGAACACGTAAAAAAAGAGGAGCACACAAGAAATATCCTTTAAATAGTAGCAAAAGAACACAATTTAAGAAAAGTAAACCTAATAAAGTGGAGAAAGGATAAAATTGTGAGGATGTTAACATATGTCGTCATTTACACATTACTTATAAAAAACAAGCAAACGAGAACCAGGGGGCTTCAAGAACGAAAGGTTACTACTCTCAAATTCCATGTGCAAAAAAATCATATCTAAAGTTCTTTTTTGTATTTATAAAACACCCAGAGTAAAAACTAATGTCAAATTATGATTTTCACTGTTCAAGAATGTCCTGCCATATATACAAATGCTAAAGCAACACAGGGTAGTTATCGCCATAGCGAGGTGACTTACTGTATAATACAGTTTATTATAAGAACTGCACTTGTGTTACATGCAGTGATTAACCACTGGCTTTAGTGAGGCTCAAAACATGAAATAAGGGGACTCCCTGGTGGCACAACGGGTTAAGCGCAGTGCTGTGGAGCTGTGGGCAGCTGTGGCGCTGGTTCGATGCCCATCAGGGAGCTTCCCACATGACGCGGCAGACCTCTCCTGCCTCGTCCACTGCTCCCCTCAGCAGTGTACTTCAGTCAATCTGTATGTTCTGCTCCCCGCTCTGTCTCTGGTGAACCCTCTCACCGCCCCACGCCTCTGGCCTGTATCCCAGCTTGTATGCATAAATAAGTAAATCTTAAAAAAAAAAAAAAAAAAACACGAAATAAGACCTATTCCTGGAAGGCTCCTAAAAGGCCCTCCCACCTTATTATAACCTTATGCAAAAAAAGGCCAAATGTTTATTTTCAACTGGAGTTAACTTTATGTAGGACTTACAAATATTTCTATTGATATAAAACTGGTATGTTCTGTGTAAAGCGATGGAGAAATCAGAAACTGCATCAAAGACGACTTGCAACTCCTGCTTCTCACTTTTTTTTTTTTTAGATTTATTTTTTATTTTTTATTTATACATATAAGCTGGGGTACAGGCCAGAGGCGTGGGGTGGCGAGAGGGTTCACCAGAGACCAGAGAGGGTAGCAGAACAGGCAGATCAGAAATACACTGCTGAGGGGAGCAGCGGGCGAGGCAGGAGAGGTCTGCCGCACCATGTGGGATTCTCCCCGGCCGGGCGTCGAACTCACGTCGCCGCTGCCGACAGCTCCACAGCGCAGCGCTCAACCGCTGCGCCACCGGGGAGGCCCCTGCTTCTCACTTTTTAATGAAATAAAATTTAGTTTAAATTCTAAATGTTGGGCCTCCCTGGGGACACAACGGGTTGAGCATAACGCTGTGAAGCTATCCTCAGCTGCAGTGTAAGTTCTATGCCAGCAGGGGAGATTCCTACAGGGCATGGCAGACCTCTGCCTTGCTCCGCTCACTGCTCCTGTCAGCAGTGTATTTCGGTCAACCTGCCTGTTCTGCTCCCCACTCTGTCTCTGGTGAACCCTCTCCCCACCTCACACCTCTGGCCTGCACCCCAGCTTGTATACAAAAATAAATAAATCTAAAAAAAAATTTTAAATGTTGTTGAAAGTTAACTAATGTGTGCAAAACTGGACTTGGTTGGACTAATGTTTTCTTGACAACACAAACAACATTAGAAAATGCAAGTATATTGTAAGTATGGGAGATGAACATAGGTATGGAGGTAACACCTGATGGGAAAGAACACCTGTAATCAGAGAAAGAAGAAACTGTCCAAGGAGTAAAGTCATATTTTAAAACTCGTAAAATACTTTATTCTGTGCATTTTCAAAGAAAAATGAATCCAACATTCACATCTATTTTTCAAACTATCCATGTCCATCCATGCATGCCTTTTGGATTTGCTGTTTTTCCTAAAGTCTTTTTTGAACTATTGTAGTTTAAACCAACCACTTCTTCGGAACCATTGTGATCAGTTCAGGTCCTTGATTGGTTGGCAGTGATTGTCCTAGGCTAATTGGAAAAATTAGCAGTGCCACATTGAAAGAATTGGTGATAATGAAACCAAACTACCTGTCTAATGACACAATTTAGATCTCATTAGTACACTGTAGAACTCAATGTGTAAGGGCTGTTACAAGGAGATGAAGAGCTAGAATCTCATCAGAGGCCTCCTCCTTCAAGCTTAAGCTGCTCTAGTCCAAATAGAAATGTCAGAAATGTTCTGACCTTACTGAATTATAAGGCAGAAAATAAATTAAGCAGGATATTGGCTAATTAATCATCAGCTAATATTATTAGGAACATGACAGACACATCCTCCTTGTAGCATTTAAACCTGTGTTCGCATTTCTGCTATAAGCATCACTTTTTAAATTCAGTTCTCATCATTTATTAATAACCCTTACCTCTCCTAGTCACCAACGGGCTATGAGCTCCTCAATAGAAAAGATTTTATTAATTTTTCTTTGCATCTGCTCCAAAAGTATAGGTATCTGTTGAAAGTTATCTGAAGGAGTGACTAAATGAATAATTGAAATATGGTAACACCTAAAAAATGGTTCAAAGACAAAAGAAATTACAGCCCAACTACAACAGATGATCTGATTTACAGGAGTACACAAGTTAAAGAAACATTTCCAAACCATGTCCATGGAGAGATGGATGGTCTTTAGCTCAAGTCAATCTGGCTGGTTGTCAACTGGTGGCTTTAGGGAGTAACTTAAGCTTCTGAATTTACCTTGGTTATGTAGGATGCAGAGAAAATGGCAATAGCACAGACCTAATAGAAGTTTATTTTGTTTCCATGTATACTCTGTCCAAAGGACGTGCTCCTTTGCAGAAACTCAAGGATGCAATGTATGTCCAAGTTGCCATATCCAAACTCAGACAAAGAGAGAAAGCATGAGCAAGAGGAACACTTTCTCTGAAAACCTCTAGGTCACAGGGGAACCCACTGCTTCTACTATAAAACACTGGGAAGAATCAGTCACACAGCCACACCTCAGTGCAAGAGAGTTCAAGAAATGTAGTCTCACCAGGTATCAGCTAGAATCTTATTTTAATGGCAGGTAAGAAATAAGAAGGAAGATGATTAGAAGTTTCTGTCACACTTGGTTTCTTTATTCAAAAAAATAATAACAATATCCAGTTTGGACAGCTGACTTAGATTTAAGTGATAAAATGAATAAATGCTAAGGTACAAAAGATAACAAAAAAATATCTAACAAGTCTGTATGAGTCCTTAATTTTGAGAAGAAATTACAAGGGACAGTTTCCATTCATCTAAGTAGAAAAGCCTGTCTTATATTTCCTCTATCTTTGGTATAATTCTAGAGTTCTGGAAGATTTATAGAGAAATTCCATTATTCATTTAGTTACCAAGTAGCCATTATGCACTGACTCTTTGCCAGGCATTGTACTATCGCCACACAGCACAGCAACAAACAAAATAGAAATCTTACCTTCAACAGATATAAAGCAAGTATGGCAGAGAAAACTTTAGAGCATTTTAAATAATACTTTGTCATTTCACCTTCTGAAAAGAGTCAATATTTTACTCGGCTCAATTGCAAGCATAAGGATATAAGGAAACAAAATGTCTGTGTTTTACTTGAGTTACATGGATAATTTCTCTAATAGTTAAAAACTATCATGATATAAACTACCAGAAAAGAAAAACACATAATTCTGATAAGTGCAATTGACAGAGGGATGAACTATCTTAGGGAGATCAAGGAATGCCCCTTTTAGGAAAACAGTGCAGCCACAAAAATGACAGGTGTTACCCAAGTGATAGGATGGGGGTAACAGAACATTAGTGTCCAAGATCTACATAGAATTCATACAAGTCAATTAGAGAAGAACAAGTAACTCAATCAAAAAATGGACAGAAGAGCTAAATCAGCATTTCTCCAAAGACACACAGAAGATCAATAGATGCAAGAAAAAAAATGCCCATCATCACTGATTTTCAGGGAAATGCAAAACAAAAGCCATTCAAAGGGCAGGTGGAAAATTTAAAGCTTCTTATGACCTAAGTCAGATGTCCCAAACTATTATTTCTTCTAGATGTCTCCTGGACAAGCAAGTCACTAAGGCTACCCAAGATTCAAGTGGAAAGAAATTAGATTCCATCTCTTGGTGTGACAGTAGGATACAGGCATGGGGAGAAAATGATATGGTGGCGGCCATCTTTGGGGACTAGCTACCACAGAATAAATGATGAGTTTGTTTCAATTTAATTCTGATATTTCACATTATTAATATTTTATAGGATATAGCTCTAGTAGGTCTTTTTTTTATTATGGTGTCTGTATATCAAACAAGAGATAGGACATCATGATAACTGACTGGAAGGGATGAGGATAGGAAATGAGGGTAAGGGAAAGGAAGGTTATAAAATAATCCTAAAGTTTCTAGCTTGAGTAACAAAGTAGATAATGGATAACATACCCTGATTTAGGAAACACACAGAAGAAATTTCTAATGGGAGGCTAGATGCTTAGGGGAAAGGTACAGCTTCCCTCCCAGATTGCTTCTCACAGCTTTTTTCCCTCTTTAAGTAATATTATGCACTATTCTTAGGTAACTGGATTAGTTTTTTAAAAAAAGTCAGATATATGTAAACACACTTGAAGTGATCTTATTCATTTGCCTTAGAATAACACCAAAAAAGTTGAGGAAAGTAAATAATTCGCTGACTAGCAAGAACATAACCCCAGTTTGTGGAATTTTTTTTTTTTTCATTACAAGTCTCACTTAAAGAATCAGAGTGAAATTAATTTTGATGTTACAAGTTAGCAATGGAATAAAATCATCACTTACTATCTATAATCCCTAGCTTTCTTATCTCTGAAGGGATGATTTTAATCATTCCTGCAGTATATATTTGTAGTTAGAATTAAATGAGATAACCCAGTTGAGTTCTAGTGCATTGTGAAGATTCAATAAACCAACGAGTATTAATGGTAATAACAGTATTGATAAATATTGGTAGGTACCGATAAGAAAACTTTTATCAAATTAATTCAGAAATGTTATCTGTTACAGGAAGATATTTACTGTCTTCTATTTTAATCCTCACAACAAAACTAGTACATTTTGCTTTAATCATAATACTTTATACTGTCACATCATCTTACATATTTCAAAGTGCTTTCAAGTGCACTGATTCATTGGCGCCTCACCATGTAAATGTGGGATAATTATGGCAGGTATTATCATCCACATTTGTGAATAAGAAAACAGCTTCCAAATTCAATTTCATACATTAGACAGTGTAGAGAAAAGCCAGAACTATAAACCAGGTCTCCTGATCCTTTGACCAAAAGCAGAATAGAACCTTATAGAGTCAGCAGAGAGAAGAAGGTTGCCTTGTGTGGAGAGGGAAGAATTCTCTCATATGAAAATTCCTCCTAAGGTCTCATCATTCTCTTTATTTAATGCTGTACCTTTGCATTTCAAAAGCATAGTCTGAGGTGGAATTTGAGAGATATATTATGCTAATTTTGGAAAGCACCTGGGATTTTGCTTCAGAATTTATGATCTAAAGCAAATCTGAATCTTATTAGTGAGTTGTTGACTAGAGGTTATGTGAGGAGAGAAACATTATAATATCTGTGTAATATTGTTGTGTTTCTAAGTCACGAGAACTATTGTA
This sequence comes from Scalopus aquaticus, assembly GCA_004024925.1. Lineage (NCBI taxonomy): Eukaryota > Metazoa > Chordata > Mammalia > Eulipotyphla > Talpidae > Scalopus > Scalopus aquaticus. Next base: position 194,681 of record PVIJ01000542.1, read on the forward strand.
TATTCAGTAAACATTTGCTGAGTATTCAGCCAAAAACATCCAATGAGATTCATTGATCATTAGGCTAAATATGAATGTAAATTAGACTTAGCCCATATCCTCAAAAAGTTCACAATTCAAAGGGTAAAGAGACATGTAAATAGATTACTGCATTAAGATCTCTAAAATCACATTTCTTCTGATTAAAATGTTATTTTATCTGCCTGTCTCTCCTTGGGACGTAGATCTTCCTAAATTATCATTATTTTCTAGCAGAGTTAGTAATCCAAAAAGGTGAGTAAGAAACACAAAGGCACCTGAAAGACTTGTATTCAGGTCAAGGGAGTAGTATGAAAAGACAGCGAAGTTTGAAGCTGCCTGTGCAGTAGAATGAACTATAAGTAGGCCAGTATGGAAAGAAGGGCAGATCTGTGCTGGAAGCAGAAAGCAGAGAGCACTCGGTAGTGGATGATGCTTGGGGGAGTGTGAAATATTCATTCCGTGTGAGAAGAGCAGAGTTTGGGGAAATAGCGGGAGTTCAAATCTAGATACATCATCCGTAAAACTTTCAGAAGAAGAAGATAGGCCATCGGACATACAGATCTATGATGCCAAAATTCAATATTTGAAATATGTGATTACCAAAAAGAAGAAAATGATTGAGTAGGGATGTGTGATATATAGAGATATATAGACATAGATACATACACACATACACATGATGGTGAGATATATATATATATATACACATATATATATAATATTGGTGATATATATATTATATATATATAATATTGGTGAGATATATATATATATATATCTCACCAATATTGTTGCTAGTCCTTGAAAAATAATATAATAACGGATCAGAAAATAGAAATGTTGAAGTCCTGATGTAAAATGCAGACTTTTCTCCATGCGTTGGTATTAGAGTAAAAGTGGAAAGTTTCATCTCTGCTGTGATAGTTAAAGGAAGACTCTGCAAATTGAAAAGAACCAGGTTTCATCTGAGAATGCCCATTTCAAACACAATAAGTGAAAATGAGACTCCTTATGTATTTTCCATTCAAATTTTTTTAAAAAGGGAAAGAAAAGAGAAAGGAGTTTATGAGCGCTCTAGCTCTTTAGTGTCTCTGGGATTCTGTTTTGTCTCTTTTTTTCTTCCTTTATAATAATTCTCATCAAAAACGTATCTTACAACAAATTAACACCATTCTTGAATCTTCATTTAGAGGCATTCAGTTTGAATAGCTTTTTTCATAATTGTTCATGGAGACAATTTCTCTGATTATCTTATGAAGGTTTTTAAGCTATGCCAGAAGCAGAGAAATAAAATAGAATCTGTGTTCCTCATTCTCACATTTTCAAGCAAAGCAGTGAAAATGTCACTCTAAGGGTAACACAACAAGAAGCAAAAATATTAGACTTCATAACTGGCCTAAACTATTAGGCTTAAAACAACACCTATTTTACCGGGCTGGCTTGCAAAGTATCAATGAATAAAACATGCTGAATCTACATGCGCATAATCCAAAGGATATTTAATCCTGGGCTTCACAACATTAAATCAGAAGAGTCTGAAATGAATCAGCAAGAAAATTCTTGAACATCCTTTTTTTCAACATGACCTTTTTTATAAGCACATGAGCTGCAGGTATAGAGTCTCACTGAGTCCAGGTTCTGAACTGCTGCTGGAAACCCTCCGAAATAAGTGAGAAAAACAACACATCATCTTTAAGCAACTCACTATTTTTTTCTTCACTGATTATTCTTTTACCATCTTCTAGGAATGATGTGTCAGGATCCAATGACTAATATTAGAAATCATGTCACTTTTTTTTTTTTACTGATGGCTGATTGGGTAGATGTATTTATCACTTCCATAAAGTACACCAAAGAGAAGGAAAGATGAGAGTAGATTGCAAAAAGGAAATAACTACAAAGCAAATATATTCCTTGATGTCCAAATCCTAGGATGTGTCAGGAAAGACTGAATGACACTCTGACATTATTATAATGGGTTGAAGTTTGGAATAGATAACATTTTTAATTATCAAACAGAAAAAAACTATTCAAGAAAAAATTGGCAGCATGATTCAAAGCTCTCATTAAACATGTGGTATAGAAGTGTTATCAATAACTTAATATTTATTTATAAAAATGATTCTTATCAATAATCAATCTCTTCAAGGATCAGTGACAGTAATAGTAGAGATAGTAGTGGTAATAGCTAACTATTATCAGCAACTTAGTCTGTCTCGCATTACTCAAAGCACTTCACATGCATTATAATATTTGACCCTTAAAACAGAAGGATCATACATTTTATCATCTTTACTTATAAACATCAACCACAAGGCAAAAGAAGTTAAGTAACTTCCCCAAAGATCATACTATCATATCATATAGCATGATCTTCCCCAAGATCATATTATAATAATGTGAATTACTCAGTAAAAAAAGTCAGATATGTGGGGAAATAGATAGCTTTAAAAATTCCCTACACACACAAAAAAAATTCAGTAATAGCCTTTAAAGTATAACAATTTTTTTATTTTTTTTAAAGATTTATTTATGTATACATACAAGCTGGGGTACAGGCCAGAGGCGTGGGGCGGCGAGAGGGTTCACCAGAGACAGAGTGGGGAGCCGAACAGGCAGATCAGAAATACACTGCTGAGGGGAGCAGGGGCGAGGCAGGAGAGGTCTGCCGCACCATGTGGGATTCTCCCCTGGGCGCCGAACTTGCATCCTGCGCTGCTGACAGCTCCACAGCGCAGCACTCAACCGCTGCGCCACCAGGGAGGCCCAGCAAATATTTTTTTAAAAACATAGCAGAATTTTTAGGAAACTAAGAGAAGCCTCAGTGTCAAATAAAGAGGGAATTGGGAACAAGAACAGGACGTTGAAAGTCATAGCTAGAATAGAGTTTTTGGATCTCAGATAATTTATGGGACAAAGAGCAAAACCTTGGGTTTAACATTAAGGTGGAGTATTAGAAAAAAGATACATAAAGACCAGTAAAATTTTAGGTGAGGGAAAATACTATTGGAAATTAGGAAATGTTAGCTTTTGAAATTTGAAATGTTGAAATTTTAGCATGTGAATGGAGGTGCAAAAAAAAAATACCTCTTCTGGAAATATCTTCCATCCACAACTAAATTTGAAATTCTAATTCATACCATTTGCAGGGGCCAAAAGAAAATTCACTTAAAGTAGCAACATTCTGAAGATTCAGAGGCTAGCTTTCTCAGGAGAGAAGCATAATAACAAGAGAACTCTTTAGGTTCTTGGAAGAAAAATATCTATTCTACACATGAACCAACTACCTAAGATTACAAATACTTCAGGAAATAGGACGTCGTTGGAGAGTTCTCAGAAATAACAGAGAGTAGAATCTGACACTCATTCACATCATATAATTTAATAGTAAGACTTAGAATGTAAAGAATTTTTAAAGATTTAAATAGATTAAAAAGAGAAAAATAGGGTCTCCCTGGTGGCGCAGCAGTTAAGCGCTGTGCTGTGGAGCTATCGGCAGCTACGATGCCAGTTCGACGCTTGGCCGGGGAGAGTCCCACATGGCGCGGCAGACCTCTCCTGCCTAGTCCGCTGCTCCCCCAGCAGTGTATTTCAGTCAATCTGCCTGTTCTGTTCCCCACTCTGTCTCTGGTGAATCCTCTCACCTCTACCCCACACTTCTGGCCTGCACCCCAGCTCTTGTATGCATAAATAAATAAACCTTTAAAAAAAAAGAAAATTAATTAGTTGAAAGATATATATGAAAAAGTTAATGACATCTCAGAGCAGAAAAACATGATTAAGATAGAGAATATAGACACCAAAACAAAAAAAGTCTATTTCAGTGTAATTGGGTTTCAAGAAGAAAAGGAGAGAGATATTTGAGATGTTTGAGAAGATAATGGATATATTTCCAGAATGGACAACTACGCATCAGAATGAATAAATAGTGGACCAAAGAAGTAAGACCCAAAGAATATGTACTGTGTAATTCCAATTATGTAAAGTTCAAAAATTGGTGAAACATATCTTCGGTGATATAACTGGTAATACTTGGGGATAGATACTGACTGAAAGGGAAGCTGTAGGGGTACTTGAGCTTCTATAAGTACTGCATGTCTAGATTTGTGGACTGGCTAGTTCAACACGTGTGTTTTGTGAAAAGTCATCACACTTATCAAACTTGCTTTTTTTGTATGCATATTATACTTTAGTAAAATAATTTTTAAATACTAAAGGTTTTCAGAATAAATGAATAAATAATAATTCTGTCTAGGATGTAAAATTTTCCTATAAAATTGAAGAAGGAAAAGATAAAAGATTTAAAATATCTAAAGAGAAACAAAGGTCATATGTAAGAAATGTCAGTTAGATTAAACACTCGGTAGCAGCAACAAGGAAAGGCAGAAAACTGAAATAATATTTTCAGTGTCCTGAGGGAAGATAATTACCAACCTATGATTTTACAACATTGGTTGAGAACAAAGACAAATTTTGAGATATTTTCCAACAAAGAAAACTGCAAACATTTATCATAAAAATATTAAATGTATTTTTAAAATTTGTTTCAGGAAAAAGGAAATTTATCCCAAAGAAAAATCTGATGGAAAAAATAGTAAGACTTTTAAAAAAAATCACAGGCAGATGTGTGTTTCTTAAGTTTCTGTTGGTTTTTGCCTCACTTTTGCTGGAATCTTTTAATTAAAATGGACTTTTGTTATTTATAAAAGAAAATTAAGACATTTAATCGATTATTGACATACACAAACAAAAGCATATACAAAATTGGAAAACTGGGAAATAACAGGGGATATGGAATGTTGTCAAATTTCTAACATGTAGTTAGAGGTCCAAAAAGAAATCAGAAATAAAAAGGAGCAGAAGCCAAAACCGAAGAGATAATGGGTATTTTTCAGGACTTTGGATAAACAGCAATCCAAATAATTGTGAAGCACTACAACATTTAAGCATGATTAAAAAAAAAAAAAGAAAATCACACCTAGTCTTGTTATATAAAAACTTCCACGACTAAAGGGGGAAAAATAAAAATTGAGACAGAAATTTTTTAAACACATATTATTCAAAGGAACAAAAATATATTTTACAATTGACGTCTCAAGAGAAATGATATAACCCAACACATAAACAAAACCTTTAAAATACTAAGATAAATAACTGTCACCTTACACTTCTGCATACACACAAAATATCCTTCAAAAATTAAGGTGATTAAAAGTTATTTTCAAACATAATAAAAGAATCAAGAGAAATTGAGAGGATGTTGCCAGTAGACTGACACACAAAAAATAATATTAGGGGGTAGTTTACCAGAAAAATATTAGAGTTATCCCAGGTGGAAACCTCGAGATCAGGAAGAATGAAGAGTAATATAATGGGCAAATATTCTGATAAATATAAATAAATATTGGTAATACAAATCAGTAATTTTACAGAGACACATGGCTCATTAGACTGAAGCCCAGGGTTTCTAAATAACTGTGGATGGCTCTTATACTGCAGATTAAGAACTACAATCTACAACATCCTAACAAAAATCCTTTACCAAAACAGTATGGAAGCCAGAAGATTGCCAAAATAAAGATTGTTACTGCCTGGAATCCTCTGCTGTCACCCCTTTCAACTAGGTAAATTCTCTAAGCTGTTTCTCATGACTTAAATCAATCCTAAATTCACTGTAAAATGAGTTTAGATTTTGCCACTTGGTATTTGAATTTTTTTATATGACTTTTTAAATATGAGGGCTTTATACCTCATATAAAACTGCATTCCACAAGCACCAATGAATCACAAGGTGATCCAGGCATGATTCCTGGATAATACCATTCAAATTCGACACTTGACCTTACTTCTGGGGAAATGATTTTACCAATGCCTGGATCATTTCCCAATTTCATTTTTAAATATAACCAAAGTCAGGCCAAAATGTAAATAATGCTAGAAGACAGAAGAACTTTTTATTGTCCTTTACCTAAGATAACTTGCAAAAACAAAGATAAACTTTACTGAGAGGAGCCAATATTTAGGAATATAACTATATTTTTACATGAATTTAATAATAGATTACCAGATGATTTTAATAGTGATTATCACAATACTCTGAAAAGGTTAATTTAAAACATATATTCTAAATATATTGATCTGCTTGCTGAAATATTTAATTAATTCAGAATATTCAGGGCTATGTTATCTATTGTAAATTCTTTGAAAATTAAAAGTATTATATATATGAAAATACAGGCTTCCCTGGTGGCCTAGGGGTTAATGAAGTTTCAGTGCTATCACCACTTTCGCCTGAGTTCCATCCCCCTGTCAGGGAGCTGACCCACATTGCGCAGCAGACCTCTCCTATCTCGCCTGCTACTCCCCTCAGCAGTGTATTTCACTAGATCCGCTTGTCCTGCTCCCCACTCTGTCGCTAGTGAATCCTCTCAGCTCCTGCACCTCTGGCCTACACCCCAGTTCTTCTATACAAAATGAAAAAAAAAGAGAAAATACATCTACACAAATAGAAGATAAGTGGAGTAAAGTGTTTCACTCCAAAATAAGTGTCATAAGATTATCAATCCAAATGCATTTAAGAGATAAGAAACAAATATTGAAATAATACCATTTTGCAAAACAAAGATCAATTCATAAGACCAATATAATTAGTGGCAATTACTCTTTAATTTTTTTCCCTTCTACAACATTTAATATGATTGATACATAAACCATTCTGCTCTTAGGCAGTATTGATTACTGTGTGTATGAGAGAGGAGAGAGATAAAGTCATCTTCTATGTAAGGGGTAGGAAATTCCTAACAGTATTCATCAGAAATATTTTAGTACTTACTGCCCTTATTTGTTTTGTCATTACAGCCTTCTCTCTTGCCAGAAGAACATCATGACCTTGCATTCTTGCCTAGTTGATAGGTGCTGCTGGTTTTCAATTCTTGTTGCACTAGAGAGAATAATTGTTAATAATATTTATTATATTGTTCACAGAGTTTTTCAATGCCAATTGTAATTCACATATTTTAAAATGCCACTTTACTTATTATTGGTATAGAACATTAGTCTTTTAACAATGTAGAAAAGGTGATTATGATCAACGACTATGGAAAATAGAATAAGCAACTGAGTCACATGAAAAAATGATGGCTGTGAGACTCTGAGGCAGGACAATAGCATTTAGAGATGAATTGTTTTTAATAAAGAGAAAGTTTCAGAAGTAACTGGAATTCAGAAATTTATTTTTTGGAAGTTGTCAAAATTTCTAATATCTTCTTTGCTCACCAAAACACTTTAGCTTCTTTGATAATGACTGAAATATTAAGGGATGAGATCTTCCACATTTATAAGGGAATAAGGTGAGGGAATCTATCTTTGATTTTACCAATAAACACTCCACTCACAGGCACTATGGCCTAAACAGATTTTTCTGACAAATTTTATTCCTTCCCTCTTTCTCCTATTAGTCAGTGTATTAACTCTTGAATTCATTCACTTAACCTTTTACCAAACATGTATTACGGTCCAAGAGCTTTGCTAAGTGTTGCAATTTTTTTAAGTTAAAACATGATTCCAATTTTTGAAGATATCACAAAGAAAAACTCTTTATAAAGAAGTGATTCTGAAAATGTATTAAGTAAAATTACAAATGTACAAAGTTTATTTAAGGTTAAAAATACTTTTACAGAGACAGAAACTATTCTGTTATAGACTTACTACTGTTGTTTTTATTAGCATTAATTTTTAGCACATGTCTTTCCACTAAAATATAAGCTTCATGAGGAATCTTGTCTTTACCCAGAATCTAGGACAGAGCCTAGTACATAGTAACCTCTACTAATTATGTGTTCATTTCAATGAAGAATAAATGAAATCATAAAAAGCCCAATTAGGCACACAACTGACGTAAAATGTAGGTCTCTCTGTTCCTGCATTGTCTCTATGTGAGAAGTAAAGTGGGTATAATTTTACACACTGTTATTACTTCTGCTGGCTACTGGCAAATATGAAAAAATGCCTGGTAAAAATAAATTTAACAAAGTTGTAGAAATACTTGCAGTTAACTACAAGGACTGATTTACCAAAGCAAATATAACATAAATAATCAGTGATTTGGACAAAGTTCTGTATTTCATACCTCTCACTTAAAGAAAAACAGAAAACCAGTCTTTATACAATAAAAAAAGTTGCCCCTTAAAACTTTCCCTATATAAAAATATAAGGATTTTATACATAATGCTATTTAGTTAATAGTGAAAAAATACTTTCAACTTAAATGCAATATTCTATGTAGTCTAAAGAAAGGTGCTATTTTTTTAATTATTTTTTACAATATTAGAAGTAACCATAGGTCATTTGTGTCTTTTATCTCAAACAGCTTTGTGAAATGAATAGTTTTTTAAATTTAATTAAATATTTCAAGACTACATTTAAGAGAAACCTGTTTATTAGAGGCCAATGACTGCTGTTTTCAAGCATGTGAACAAATTTAAAACAATTTTATAAGACTTAAAGGGATAAAAACAATTTATTGATTCTCTGAAGTTGTTTCACACTGTAAGAATGTAGAACTATTTTTCTTTGGCCATGCAGCATTAAAGAACAGTGGATACTAAATAGGACAATGTCAAGTATTTAAAAATCCTCGTAAGTGAAAATTGAATAGCAATAATTTTGTGTAAAATAGAGCATTAAAAAAATAGTCCTGATCAAGAAGCTTTTAAGAATTTAGGACTAAGTCGGTATATCAAAACAAACAGTATACTACTGCCATAAAATAGCATAAATCCCTATATTATAGAATAATGTACTTTTTAAATTAATTATACAGACATAATAATTTAGGTGGCACCTATATTTGATGTATAATATATATAATGTTTCTCCTGAATATTTCACCTGATTCTTCTAATAATATTGGTAAGATTAAGTGAAATGATAAATATAATGTTTATGAACTGACCACATGGTGCTGTATGAATGGTAGATATTCTTATTCTTATTTTTATATTAATATGTGTCTCATGAGGATTCTGAGGATGAATTCAGATGATGCCGTTACCTCACTTATTAGGTGTCTGGAGAATACAACATTCTTCATAAAGGTTACCCGCATTATTGCCATCATCATTACTATCGTCACCATCATTTCCATTTAAAAGAGGATATTGAAGCAGAATCTTGCTTAAAGTGTCACAGGTATTAAATTGAAGAGTCGATACCTGAATGTGTATTACTTAACAGCTAACCCAGTCATTATTTCCAAAACTTCTATTTGTTCTGTGCTTTGGACATAGAGACATTGAATTTATACTTCTATTTCTAGAAATTAAGAAGTAGAATCTAAAATATGCTCACAATACACTTTGCCCCTCATTCAAAAAGTATTTTTGCTGCCTACTTGTGTAAGACACTGTGCTAGTAGCTAAAGTTCTATTGAGATATATTTGACTTAACATTGCAATAGCATAAAGTATACAACATAATAATTTGACATATGGATATATTGCAAAGTGATTACCAGAATAAGTTCAGTCAATATTCATTACTGCACAGTTACAATTTGTTTTGTGATGAGAATTTTTATGATCTACTCTCTTAGAAACAGTAATTTACAACTCACTCCACCCAACTACTTTGAATTCTTGATTAATATTTTATTTTGTAATGATTTATAAGACTTCAAATTTTGTGCACATAGGTATGTTAGTAATGTGTCATACCATTTTAAATTTTCTTGCCTTGAATCTACATAAAATTCAACAAGAACTATAAAGGTAGCACTTTTGGGAAATTGGACTATGAAGGAGATGAAAAAAGAGGCATGTTTTAAAAAGATAAACATATATCAGTATCAAATATATATGTAGGTACCACATCACTCTACAATTTAGACATCTGAGTTCACCTGCCTTCTTTTAATTCAACATTTATCAGCATCCTAAAATTAGATACCTGATAAGACATATGGCAAATTTTCTGTAAAATCAGTTCTGGGCGCACTGTAAAAGATGATGAATGCTTAGTAATTGAGTGACTGCTGAAAAAAGAGAGGGGCACAAGAAAGATTTATAAGTATCTATTTATATATATAATGTGTGTGTGTGTGTGTGTGTGTGTGTGTGTATTATAGAAAAATTGAGAAAAGCTAAAATTGTACCATAACCGCTTTTAAAAAAATAAAACAAGTTGAAGTTTGACTTACTTAAATATACCACATAGTGTAACCAGAGACGCTTCTTTTAAAAATTATAATAAAAAAGAAAAGGAATGAAAAGGACTAAAGCAGGATTGATTTAAGAAAAGGATCATTGGGCCTCCCTGGTGGGGCAATAGGTCAAGCACAGCACTGTGGAGCTGCCGGAGGCTACAGCAGTGCGCATTCAATGGCCGGGTAGATACCCACATGGCGCAGCAGACCTCTCCTGCCTCACCCTCTGCTCCCCTCAGCAGTGTATTTCTGTCCATCTGCCTATTTTGCTCCCCACTCTCTCTGGTGAACCCTCTCACCGCCCCACACCTATGGTCTGAACCCCAGCTTGTATGCAAAAATAAATAAATCTTTAAAAAAAAGAAAATGATCATTAATTATCCTTTGTGGATATGTTTTCTGCAGTTAGTAAACAGCTGGTTTCTGTGCATATATACATTTCTATCCTATTTTAATTTTCAATCTTGTTTTGATATTAATAGCTATACATTTTGAGGACTATAGGGAAACCAAATAGGAGAGACACTTGGGGGGGGAGGGGAGGATAAGGGTACAAAATGGAGTAGAAAAGAACACAAGGGACCACGGAGATGGATCACAGGTGAATTGGTTCTGGGTTACCCAAGGGGAATACAAAATGTAAAAGATATAAATAACAATTAAAATATATATTAGAAAAAATAAAGCTATATTTTTGAGTACCAACAGTGTGCCAGACATACACACAAAATACACATATACACATATATACATACACACACATAAAAGTATGTATATAATTTTTTTTGTTTCTTTTTATTATTATTATTATTTTTTATTGTTATTTATGTCTTTTACATTTTGTATTCCCCTTGGGTAGCCCACCACCAATTCACCTGTGATCCATCTCCATGGTCCCTTGCGTTCTTTTCTATTCCATTTTGTGCCCTTATCCTCCCCTCGTCCCGCACCCCCCACCCCCGCCTGCTGAGTGTCTCTTTCCTATTTGGTTTCCCTATAGTCCTGTTATAAGTGAAACCATTCGATATTTTTCTTTTTCTTTCTGGCTTATTTCACTGAGTATGATTCCTTCTAATTCCATCCATGTCGCTGCAAATTGCATGTGTTTATCTTCTTTGAATGCTGAATAGTACTCCATTGTGTATATGTACCACATTTTCTTGATCCAATCATCTATTTTTGGATATCTGGGTTGCTTCCATACCTTTGCTATTGTGAATAGTGCCGCAATGAACATACGGGTGCATGTATCCTTTCAGATTAGTGTTTTTGTGTCCTTTGGGTAAATTCCCAAAAGTGGTATTGCTGGGTTGTATGGGAGCTCCATGTTTAGCAGTTTGAAGAATCGCCATAT
>PVIJ01000542.1:206356-279024 GCA_004024925.1 Scalopus aquaticus
TTTTTCATGTATCTGTTGGCCATTTGCTTTTCTTCTTTGGAGAAGTGCCTTTTGAGCTCTTCTGCCCATTTTTTGACTGGGTTATTGGCTTTGTTTTTGTTGAGTTGTGTGAGTTCCTTGTAAATTTTTGTTATCAGTCCTTTATCAGATGTATTGTGTGCAAAAATCTTTTCCCAGTTGGTAGGGTGTCTGTTAGTTAGAAAGCAGAAGATTTCTGTTTCCATTAGAGATGATGTCTTGTTAAGATAGAATTGACTTCAATAACTTGTCCTTCTGAGATAAAGACACTTTGAAGTTTCTTGAAAAACTTGCTATAATATTTCACATTAATGGTACTCATCAACTTCTTCTGCTTTGGAAGTCTTTACACATATTTATGTTGTAAAGATACACCCGGTTTTGATTCATAGATTCGGGTGTGGTGGTTTATTTCTTGCCTCCTGGGAAACCCAAAGAAAAGGTCTTTTTGAACATGAGCTTGTTTTCATGCTTATACAGCAATGACTTCCTGGGGCTGTGCTTGTGAAGATTCTGCTGGAGATGAATGCAGACTCATGAGGTGGGGGTGGGGTAGCACATAAAGTATCAATTCCACTTACGTTTTCTATATATTTTTTGTTTTGCTATTTCTCCTTTACCTCTTAGCTCCATCCTACTTCATCTAGTCCTGTACCATAACTCAGAGCACTAGACTGCTGTGTAGGAAAAAGCTTTAAGATGAGATAGAATTTGAGTCAAATTCCAGCTCTGCCCACTATGTTTACAAGTGACGTGATTTTGGGTGTTTAACTTAGTTTAGTTTGCCATGAGTTTGCTCATCTGCAATAAAAAGAATTTGGGTATCTCAGTGTTTATCTATTAAAATTTAATCCCATAAATTTTCATAGCTCTGCTTCCTCAACTGAACTTTGACCCATGTACAAACCATTCTTCATAGAGCAATCAAAATGTTCTAGGAAAAAGTGGAAGCATGTTCTTTATCTCTTTAAAGCCCTCAGTGGTTCCTCCCTTTCCTACAAGATAAAGTCTTAATTCTGAAAAATGGCTTTCCAAGCCTTCATGATCTGACCTTAACCTATTCACACAGGCACATATCGCTCAGATTAAAGGGCAGAAAATTGTTACCCTTTCTTCAATATCTGTATCACCTCTAAATCATCAAACACACCTTTAGTCTCTCTAGAGAATTCCCTTCATCTTCCATGTGATAAATTTCTTATTCTTCAGAACTTAAATGGAAGGTCATTTCTTAAGATTAAATACTTCCAAAACCAACATTGCTATTCAGACTTCTCTGCCATATATATGTGTGTGTGTGTGTGTGTGTGTGTGTGTGTGTGTGTATACACATATATGTATATCTAAATCAAAATATCATAATCCTCACTGTACAGATGTAAAAACCGCGGTTCAAAATGTTTATTTATCTTGGTTAGTCACAAATAAGGTAAGTGATGACCTTTTGAGTTTAAAAGCCGGTCTCTATCCATTCCACTGAGCTCTCACAGGTACTATAGCTGGAAGGAAATGAAGGTGGGCCCAAAGAACATTTAGGGGCTTATTAACTAGGGTGACCTTTCATCCCAACTTGCCTCAAGACTGTCCTTGTCTAATAACCAAGTTTCCTATATCCCAGGAAACCCCTTAATCCTGGGCAAACTGGGGCTGTGTATCACCTTAAAACGACCCTCTGAAACTGTACTGGGTTACATGGAACAGACGGAAGCAATATATGGAGACCCACAGGCCCTATAAGTAAAAGGTCTTTAATGGGTGCCAGAGAGATAAGGGAGATTTTTGGAAAGTACAGTTGCTTTTATGAGGGCCTTTTTCTAACATAGTTATCTGCATCCTTGGTTCTTATTTCCTTTCAGGATTTACCTTTACTTCACCTGGCAGACCAGCTAATTTGACTAACAATGCATTTGGAACACCCTAACTAGTTATATAAAAAATAAACTGAATTAGTTATCATTAGCACTAGAGTTATTTGAATATTAGGTTGTTACTAAAATGGTGCTTGTAGCCTGGTCTGGTTTTCCATTTCAAGTAGCTAGATGGCAGTCTTGTTCAGGACCACCCCATAATGTAGTCAGTAAGTACTGACTTACCCGGTATGATATGCGCAACACTGGTCAAGCCTTCAGTCCCAAGTATCTCCACCCCTGCTTAAAAACATGACTGAAAAATGATTGTCACTAAGAGTTTTAAGAGGATGCTCTGGGACAGAAGAAAGCAGGTGCTCTGGGTAGTGGGAGAAAAAAAGCTTCACTTCCAGTCTGACAGAGTCAACCCATTCTTGCAAATGGAGCAAATGTGCTTTTTCAGCAGTTTTTGCAAACGTGAATGATAAGCCAGTGAGTCAAAAGTATTAAAATGTATTTGTTTTGTAAGGTCTTTCATCTAAGCTCATTTAAAATTTCAAGGCAGTGCTTGCTAGAAAACACCATTCCATCAAGAAATGTGCTTTTATTTAAAAAAAAAAAAACTTTACTGAGTGGGTCAGTCTCTGGAGACGCTATAGCTCTTTTCATTGTTTAAGTCAAAGGTCTCCTTTCCAGCAGGAGCTATTTGATCAACTTCAGATGACCTCAGTAGGTCTTGCACAATGCTATAAAATGGTTTTCTTGATCCTAGGCAATGCTTACTGCCTCTTTGTATAGCTGCAAAAACAGTTACATCCTAGCATAATGAGGACATTTTCCAAATCTCAAGTGAATGTTTGGCCTTAAGGAAAGAATGAAGCCAAAGCTGTAAGAAAGAATTACAAAGACAACTTTGTAGCAATGTTTTGTACCACATAGTTCATTACATGAACACTCTTTGATATGGAAAATCTATTGCTAACATTGTGGTTTGTAATGCTTAAACCAGATGCACAGACTTCTGTCAATATGTGGTATCATGAATTCTTTATTTTCAGTGGCTGTGAAACCTGTGGCTGAGAAAATGTGCTGGATAAACAGCCCCCGTAATGCCCACATTCAAAGTAGAAAAGACTAACTATAGACAAATTTCCCAACTATATGGAGGATATTCATTTTCAAAATAAAAGTTTAATAAAAAATTATAGTCAAGTAATCCTTGGAGAATAACAATACATATAAGCAAAATAAAACTCTTAGATCCCAGTGAAATATTCAACCAACTAACTAAACAACAAAATTATCTGACCTCAGAACCTTATTTCACATTATTCCTTTCAAACACACTTAGAAAATATTTATATAATTTAAATATTGCATGATGTTATCTTGTAAATTCATAGACATTGAATGACTATGGTAAGTTAATATATTTCCTTCCTGTGAGTGTGTGAGGTATCCCAGGAAAGTTAAGAATTAATCAAGACATTGAATTGTTATTTATAATCAAATTCTACATCTGTGATCTTAAAGTGTTGAAGCTACTCCCAGTCTCCTAACCGTGGCTTACTCTGGGTACTACAATAGCTTACTATGGAACCCATTAACTACTTCAGATAAATAAGACCCTGTATTCTTCTGCTCTGTTAAGTTGAATCAGTGCAATATACTTGTGAAATGCTGGGAAATGAAAGTCAAAATAATCGGACCTCCCTGGTGGCACTGGGGTTAAAGTCTCAGCCACTGCAGCATGGGTTCCCTCCCTGGCCAGGGAGCTAACTCACATGGCACAGCAGACCTCTCCTGTCTCACCTGCTGCTCCCCTCAGCAGTGTATTTCAGTAGATCTGCCTGTTCGTCTCCCCACTCTGTCTCTGGTGAATCCTCTCACACCCCGCACCTCTGGCCTATACCCCAGTTCTTGTATGCATAAATAAACATAAAAATAAATCTTTAAAAAAAGAACCTCAAAAAAATCAAAATAATCAATGATAGGTTGATTAGTTTGGGGCCAAAAGGCAAAGCAGCAGTGCCTCAAAGAACAATGGGCTCCATTAAGACTGGTAATGGGAATTTTCTGAAGGTCAACAAGAACATGATGGCATCCTCACAAGAACATGATGGGGAAAATACTGTTGGTCAGGCGTCAGTCTTTTCCATCTGACACCTGCCCACCCCACCCCACCCCCCGCCATTGAGGGAAACACATCAATAAGATGATGGTTGCTGAGGACAAAAGATTAACATTCAATTCATGGTCCACCTGTGATCCCCAATGGCTTTTACTGAAGCTAGATTTGTTTTAATGTAATATTTTAATGGATATTATCCAATTTGCAATCTACCAGATAATGTACAGTAAGACGAACTTGAACAAGGGTTTAACTCTATATAGTTTAGATGCTAAGGAATTCTGTATTACTGAGTTAGAAAAGGGGTACCCCAATAAAAATCTTTAGACAGGAAAAAAAAGAATTATAAGCAATGCCATATCTTACTCATTTTTCTTTTAAACTTACTTGTCAAAGTTAGTAGGATTTTGATATATAACTATGACCCTCTGGGGAAATACCATTCTACAGACTGCTTCATTAAAATTATGAAAATCTAAAACTTACTATAGGAGAACACATTAGGAAGTGATTCATAGAAATTTTCTCATCACAACGTGGTTCAACTTCTTTCAAAATACACTTATTGTATATGTTGCCATAGTCTTGAAAATAAAAGACCAGTGCAATAACTTTATATTCAGAATGACTTAATCAATCAACTATAACATTGAATTATAAGTGAGATCCATTTGGAGACAAATAGTCTACAGAACCTAGATACCTACAAATATCTAGGATATTCTGCAAATATATTAGAACTACAGTTCTAGGATCACAGATAAATAACCCTTTTAGAATAAGTATTTCAGTATTAGGAGAAAACTATACTAAATAATTATCTGCCTCTGTGATTCTAATTTTAATCCACAATTAACAATTTCCTATAGGTAATTTTTAAATTTACACATCATTTTCAATTAAAGTTTATCATAGTGCTAATTTTAAACTTAACATGACTAGATGTCCAAATGCAGTAAACTTTCAAATTTTTCCAGTTTAGTGCAAATTTTACAACTTGCTACATAGTTAGAACTATATTAGACAGATAACTATAAAAATTAAAAAGCAAGATACCTTAGGATGTTATTTTCTAGTAATACATCAAACTATTTCAAATACAGTAAAATATTTTTGACTCATCAGTTATCTCAACATATATTTCATTTATAAACAGAAACTGGACATAATATGATGAAAAATATTTACCTAGCTCTACTAGTTAACATGGTTTCTTTCCATACTGCATGATATAGAATATATAAATGTATCATAAAACTGTAATATTGTGCTTTGAAATTCACAAAAGACAACTCTTTAGACTCATGTTGTGGATTTAACATCAATTTTATGACTCTTTCCATGAACTTTGTTTTCTGAGATTTTTTAAAAATGCATTATATTTCAAATTCATTTGAACAACACAGGTATAAAATGGACTGCCAGCAGTTTTTAAAACCCATAAGCTTCTATTTCTTTCTTAGAGGTCTTTCTTGCATACAGCCCAATCTTATTTCAGCTTTCTTGAGCAACCAAAAAAGCAATATGTTGGTGAGAACACTGCTGGGAAGAGTAATTGAATAAATCAAGTCTGAATCCTTACCCAGTTCAGGTCCAGCAAATAGATGACATTTAAGAATAACTTTCTTCTTTGTAGCTATATTAGCTGAAATACTTTCAGCTACATATCAAAGTATTCTGAAGACAGTCTCAAATTTTGAACAGCATCTGACTGACAAACAATTGCTAAGGATATCTGTATTGTCTTTTTTTTTTCTTTTCAATTACAAACCCTAATTTTTTATGTAGGAATTCAACTACTTCAACCATGCCTTACTAAGCAAAGAAGGCTGAAAATAAATGTTTGTTTCTGTTGTTAAAAATAAGAACAGGACTGATTCCAGTTTAGGAAATTCATAACTAAGTTAAACTTACAAACTTCAACCAAACTTATTTCCGGACAACTTTCAGTTCACAAATTGAATCTATATAGACCCTAAATGGATCTGTGAACTCAATCCCCCGCTGAGAACAAGAAGATATTGAAAATTTATACTATTCTGATAACTCAAATAGATTTTTGTTTCCTTTTATACCCCCTTTCTAATTTACTTCTTCTATTAAGGTATATCTAATGTTACAAAAGGAAACCAAAGTAAATAGATATAAAGCTCTGACAAATTATCTTAGTCATAAAAATTCAGTATACAGCCTTGTCTATGGAGCTGCTTCCTATATAGAACAGATCAATCTCGGTATTTAGAGCTAGGAGGAAGAGGGAGCTGTATTTTCTCTCTAGAGAAGCAGCAAACTGAACAATATTCAGGGGACACACGATGAGTGAATTTGCCAAGGTATCAGATGAGGTAGAATAAAAATACTTGCACAATCCCTAAACTAAAATTTTGTCTTGGAAATTTCAAAATTCAGTTGAAGAATTGAACCTTTAAAGAACATAACCCTCCTGTATACATATACCTCTATACATAAAAATGAAACTCTGGTCCTGTGAGAGGGATGTTTTTCTCCTTGTAGCAGGAGCCTTTCTAGGTCAGAGATATATTGATAGTTAATAGGTGTTATGATTAGTGTATAACTACTCTCTTCATCACCTCTAAAATATACTTCTTAGTTAATCCACCCCATACTTGATATTATTTAAATATGTCATCATCCTATGCATCATGGGACACATATTACTTAGCTTAAAGAAGCTAAGAGACCAGAGAAGCTAAGCAAAGACAGGTGGTTTCCCATTATATCCTTTCTGCTTTCCACTATGGGTTTGATAACTTATTATAAAAGTTAGGATCTTAACCAAGTGGCATAGCATAAGTGCTGACAGATAAAAGAGAGCAAATCCAGGTCAAGCAGAAAAACCTTTTTCCGGTTCTAAGTCTTCAGAAAGACAAGGCCTCTTTCTGCCAGGCATGGGAAAAAAATACACTCTTTTGTATGGGTATTTCTTGACTTACGATAGCTTCATTCACCAAAAAGTTTAGAACTTTTGTGTCACTTGCATGTACCTTAATTTTTGACTAAATAACATTTTGTTAAAAGCATTTATGTGGTAAGTTTCTCAATCATTTTTATTTGGCTGAGACTTTGTTAAAAGAGTAGATAGTCCTAAAATGTGTCCATGTTTTGATGCTTCCATCTTTACCACCACTAGTCTCATTGACGGCCTCACCCTCTCCCCTCGGAATTCAGCCGCCTTGACCCAGTAACACTGAAAGGCTAGCAGCATACTGCCATTGCCAGGCCACAACTCACCTGCATGACTACTTGTGCTGTCTCCCCTTACTAGAACATCATCCCCCCTCCTGGTTAACTCTACATATCCTTGAAGAGTCTACTAAAATGTCACTTCTTCTGGAAAGACTTTCTTATCCCCAACAATACTAAATCTTACTTAATATTCCATAATATCTCATGCTTAATATCCATTTCATACCTTCCTCTCCCATGTGATTGTGAACTGCCTATCATAGAGAACCATCCTTTATTCAACCTGGTATCTGAGCCCTTTACACAGTATCTGGAGTCTAAGAGGAAATCAAAAACCATCTGACAAACAAACGAGTTAAGTTAATGAAATGAAGAGTTTATAGGATTGCTATAACATTTTGGAAAAGCAATTTAGAAGTTCTGGGGCAATTAAGAAAGTTACCTATTCCAACACACAGAAGATGATTTTGACAGCAAATCCCAGTTTCATCTGCCTACAGTACTCACACTTTCTTTTTATTATAATTTTCTTCTGAAATAATGTTCAAGAATTGGAGTTTGAATCCATCAGGACTTTAGTCAATCTCTTATTATATTACTTTGAAAAAGATTGCTTTGTGCTTTACGCTTACACATGAAAACTGCTTTTGCCCCCCTCCTTACTGAAGTCCCCAAAGCGTTTCTAGATAAAAACCGAGATAAACTTAATTTATCAAAGACACCAATGGGGGTTTTAACACATTAAAAGAAAAGCACAAGTGAAGATTTCTGAAGTACATACTTTAGAGAATTATTATTGTATTAGAAATATAAGATATTTGGGGAAAAAATGCTCTCCTCTAGAAATTCAGATTTTCATATATCCGAGATAATTTTTAAAACCAATAAGAAGATAGTATCCTTCTAATTCAGTGATTCTAATTATGACTTACAGTATAATGTTTAATCTAACCTGTCTTCCTGGTTTCTATATGTATCCCTAAGTCTCAAAGAAATCATTTCATCTTAAATACATATGCCATAGCACTAAATATTATTATTATTATTATTATTATTATTATTATTATTATTATTATTATTAACGACACTTATTTAGGGTTTAACCTACATGAAAATTTTGCTTTTGGTTGATAATTAAGTAATATATATACATATACACATAGTACAAAAACAGACATAGTCTTTTAAACATCAAAACCAGGGCCTCCCTGGTGGCACAGGGGTTAAAGTCTCAGCACCATCAAGATATCACCAGCCACTGCAGCATGAGTTCGATCCCCAGCCAGGGAACTGACCCACATGGCACAGCAGACCTCTCCTGTCTTGCCCACTGCTCCCCACAACAGTATATTTTCAGTAATCCACCTGTTCTGCTCCCCACTCTATCTCTGGTGAATCCTCTCACACCCCACTCCTCTGGCCTACACTCCAGTTCTTGTATGCATAAATAAAAATAAATCTTAAAAAATATTTAAATAAAAATAAACATCAAAACAAGTCTTATTAGGTAGGTACCACTGTTTTCACCTCTTCTTTATTCAAGAGAAAAATGAGTCAAAGCACATTGAAGGGTCTCTTCTCAAGGAACACCACTGAAGACCAGCAGGGCTGGGGTGTGAACACAGGCTCTCTGGCTCCAGAGTCTGCCTACTATCACCTCCCTCAGTGCTGTTAGTCTCTCACTCCTGGAAATGTGTGACTTAAAGACATCGATAAATCTGGGTTTAACTCTGGATTCCATTACTATAATTATTGGAGTTTGCTATTCACAATAAGAATTTAGCAATTTAATTAATGAAGCTGGCCCACAGGCAGGTCTTTATCTGTAAAAAGAAATTTCTAAATTTCTTGTTCGTTCAGGGTGGGGATGAAAAGATGGATTCCGGATCATTCTAAAAATTTTAACCTGTGTCTTAAATTTGGGTCAGGTAAATATGTGATTTCCCCCTGTGAGCTAAGCTTTCTGTCAGTATTACTCACACAGATCCAGTCTCTGTGGTTATTACCAAGAGTAGCTTTCCCTACTGACCTACCAAGACAGGATCTTTCTCTAGCTTCAGTAAACAACCAAGTTGGTGGCAGTTTGTTAGAAATGGTTTGAAGTGGGGCCCAGGGACCTGAACGCCAAAAAGATCCCCACCCTGAACAAACAAGTGAATGAATGAGTGGATAAGATGTGCTACAAGCTGGAACACGCTCTGAGCTAGTCTCCCTGGACGAGGTTGGAAGGAGAGGAGGTGACCGGTACCCACGCGACTGAGCTTCTGCTGCCGCCCCATGAAATGGACGACACCCCTTGTCCTGCATCCAGTGGCCATGCCAAAGTGGCGTTGGATGGACTATCAGTTTGAGAAACATTTGAAAGAAGCCTGAAATCTGCGAATTCTTTTAATAAAAAAGATCTATACGTTTGCATCTCTAAAAAAAAAAAAAGAAATTTCTAAATTTCAAACCATAATGTGGTTGGGAGGATACATTGAAAGTGTATCTGTAAAGGAACATCTATAAATTTTCTAACACAGTAGCCAAAACATAGTAAGTGGGTAATAAATGCTAATTCCCTTTTTCTGTGTCCCTCAAATATCACGAATGTAAAATGTCATAAGTCTAGTCATCAGATACTTGCTGCTTCTTCCACATGTCTTAATGCAGTGAGATATTAAAACGTACCCAATTTTCTCATATAGGTCTCGACTATTCCTGTTTCTGCTCTCTCTCTCTCCCCACCACATCAAGCCCATCCTCTGTTCTATCACCTAAGTATTTTCCAAATCTTTCATCTCCCCTGTTCTCCAACTACCATGCGACCACTGTCTTGACGGGGACTCTTAGAAGTCTCATCTAAGTTATCATACCATGTAGCTCTCAAGCTAATCTCGCTGCCTGGCATCCCAGCTCATTGGTAGCTCAGTTAAAAATCCCTAATGTGTGAACCTGAACCAACTCATTCTGGTGCTTAATGACCTTCACTATTTCTGCACAGTCAGTGGGGTCAAGTTCAAACACTAGCTTAGCAAGTGTGGCTTCACCCTGCTGAGCAAACTTAGCTCCCAATACTCCATTTCCACACTTAAATGAACATCAAACATCTAGTCATTTTCCTAACACGATGTGACAATTGGTTTCCCTGTTCTTTGCACATCCCCACCCTCACATTAAAAGGCACTGAGATTTCTGATATTAGATGATAGTTTGAGAAATAGGTTTATAGAGAAACTGACTAAACAATAGATTTATTAGCTCCATATATCCAACAGTTCTCAAGCACATTCTCTCACAATTGGAGTCTCATATCCATGGGGAGGAGATGAGACAGACAAATATGTAGGTAGATATAGAATGGGATATATATATATATATATATATATATATATACACACACACACACACACACACACACACTTATATACACACACACGTTTATGAATGTGTGTGTACATAACTTGTTATGTTATTCATTCTAGGTTTATTTGTTACTCAGCATGTGTATATGTGTGAGTGAGTGTGTGTGTGTGTGTGTGTGTGTACATGAGAGAGAGAGAGAGAGAGACTGAGAAACTTAGCGTCTTCAGTGTAAATCCTATTAAAGGAATCTACATTCTCTGCACATTGTAAAGTGACATACAGCCCAAATGACTGCAGCATTTTAATATGACAAAATGTTGAAGGACATAGATCTGGAGTCACACCACCTAGTTTGGAATAAATTTTAAACTCTCTGTGTCACAATATCCTCATATATTAAATGGCAATAATAATCATAATACCTATTCATAGGATGGTGGTGATGATTAAAAGGTTGTAAGTATAAAGGGCTTAATACTTTTATTAGAAATGCTTGTTAATAATTGTGTGATGCTGTTACATTAATATCCAGGAAATAAACATATTACTCAAGACTTTGTTTTGACCCATTGAAAGAAAAATCAAATAAAAAGTACAAAGGTATTAGGTATTTTCCTAAAAATACGAAAACTCTAATGTGAAAAGATTTACATACACCCATGTTCATAGCAGCACTGGCCATAATTTCCAAGTCATGGGACCAACCTACGTGCCCTCTGAGAGACAAATGGATAAAGAAACTGTGGAATATATACTCAACAGGACACTATACAGCTGTTATAAAAGACAAAATGAAGACTTTTGGGACAAAATGGATAGACCTCGAGGTGACTATGTTAAGTGAAAATAAGTAAGAAAGTAAAGGATAGATATTGGATAGTTTTGCTCATCTGTGGAATATTAATGAAAAAAAAAGTACACAGACAAAATACAACAAGAATGAATCTTGGCCTGAGTGAAAGAATTTAATGGCTGTTACGGAGGTGGGGGGGAATGAGGAGAATATGAGAGAGGGAGGCAGATGGGTATTAGCACAGGCAGTCTGGTGGAGGGCGAGTGGAACAGGTGCACATGTAGAAACAAAAACGTAAAGCCCATATTAAAATTAAAATAATTTTAAAGTAAAGGAAAGAAAAAGAGTACAAAGGCAAAGCAGGATTTGGCTCACCTAACAGAGTCACAAGAAGACATAAGTTATGGAAGAACAAAGAATGCAAAAATTCTAAAGAACAATTGGAACGAGGATTTTAAACAGCAACAGAACTCTCCCTCTTCACCTTTTCTAGTCAACTTATCCTTGCAGATCAGCAGACACTTGACTGGTCACACTTAGTATAAATGCTCATGCTTAGAGCAATTGCCATGATATGTATCAAGATGACAGATTCCATTTGAAATCACATAGGTAAAAGGGATAAAAATGATTAACATCATCTAGTATTTACTTTGTGCCTGGAATGCCTCTAAGTGTCTTATATGTGTTAATTCATCTACTGTTCACAATAATCCAGTGAAATATTATTTACATTGTAGAGAAAAGCAGAGACCTGAATAATTAAGATACTTGCCCAATGCCACACACCTAGTTATTGGTGAAGCTGAGATTTTTAAGCAGGTCAATCCAAATGTCAATCTATTTTTAGAAACTCAATTCTGGTGCCTCCAGACACAATGAAATACAAGGAGTAACAATATGAGAGGAATACATAGTATTAGAAATATTATCTCTGGGTTATAATATGGTGGGAAGATTTTAGAATTTTCTTTATATTTCAAGTTTGATCAAATGTACCTTCTACTGTATTTTTCTAACCAGATAAAAAAATAGTTAATTTTTAATAAATATTCAGTCTCCAATTCAAGACTGAAGACAAAGGAATGCAGTTAGCTTTGTGAAAACACAGAGTCATGCAACAGGTATTAACATATTAGAGTGAAGAAAAGAAACTTTAAAGAACCCAAAAGACAGAAATATTGATATATGAAGTAGGCTGGAGGAATAAGTTCTGAATTTAGCAGGGAGGAAATGAATAGAAAAGGAAGCTATTCTGTCCATCCAACTCTAGAAAACCTATAAGATTAGAATCTCTAAGAACAATGAAGGAATGGCTGGGGGGACAGGAAATTTTTTTTAAGATCTACACAGAAAATAACTGCACTAGTCAACCCACTACTCACTTCCTCTATCATGGAGCATTTATATTATTAGACTCTACTTCAAAAATAATAAATATTGTTAGAGCTAAGAATTCTAATATGTGCAGTGTTCAAATGTTGGTAGTTGGTCCTGTCATATCTTTGTTAAATGAAATAAATGAGCTAAAATAGTTAGGTTAACTACTTCAAGAAGAGAAATGGACATAGTCTCTAAAGTGAAACAGAAATTCTGATTGGTTTTGTAAACATTAAGTAACTTGAATAGATAAAATTCTTTCTGCAATTAGAAGGGAAAGATAAAATGTGGGGAATGTGAGGAAAAAATTCTCATCAATAAAAATAAATGAAAGAAATACACTGGGAAATGTAAATTTAAAAAGTGGGGGAAAAAAAGCACCAAAAAAGAGGTAACAATGAATCCAAACATTTAATAATTATAGCAATTACAAAGGGAGTAAAATTTCCAATTAAGAAAGTGAGACTTTTTATACAGATTCTTATTTCACAAGATTCATTCCAAAAGCCATTTACAAAAGGCACACTTAAAATATAAGAATATGGAAAAGATTGGCATGTGCTAGTCAAGAGAAAGATAATGTAACAGAATTAATAATATATACAATGGATTTCAATGCAAATAACATTTCTAGAAATAAAGAGGATCATCCTTTACTTATAAGTAAGATTGAATGGACTATAGTAGAGGACAACAGGTGTACTGGTAGTGGGTATGGTGTGGTAACATATACCTGAAGAGGTGGGACCCTGTATTTCTGAAACATATACTATGTTTAAAACCAGTATTACCTTAATTAAAAAATTATTTAAGGGGGTCTATCTGGTGGTGTAGGGGTTAAGTCTCAGCACTATCATGCTATCACCCATTGCTGTGATCTGTGTTCCATCCCCAGCCAGAGAGCTAGCCCACATATGGCACAGCAGACCTCTCCTGTCTCACTGGCTATTTCCCTTAGCAGTGTGTTTTAGTAGATCTGCCTCTTCTGCTCACCACTCTGTCTCAGTGAATCCTCTCATCCCCCACCTCTGAACTATGCCCCAGTTTTTGTATGCATAAATAAAATATGTAAAACAAATAAAAATATTTTTTAATTATTTAAAAACATAAATGACTTTAAAAACTTAAAAAAACTACTTTAAAAAACTTTAAAAAAACTTTAAAAAACTTTAAAAAAAACTTTAAACTTTAAAAAAAAGAACAATTCACTAGGGACATGTACAAGCCTAAACTTACATGAACACAATAATAGTTTCAATCAGAATCAATCCTCATGATTTGTGGAGTCTATATTTGCAAATTTCCCACTCATTAATCTTACTTATAATCCCATTAGCAATACTTACAACACTTTCATGATCATACCCATAAATGCAAGGAGAAGAAAAAAATTGAGCTCAACAATGGACTATGGTGGAGGACTGTGAGTGCTTTGGTGATAGGTGTGGTGTAGCAACAGCATCCAAAGTGGGAGACCCTATATCTCTAAAACACAAACAATCATGTAAACCAATGTTAACTCGGAAAAAAAAAAAGTCTGTGCTCACTTTCCCACCTGAAGTTGAACAAGACAACACTCCATCTTTTTGTTTCAGCTTTCATACTGTAAACCTACAGGTCCTTTTCATGGTCCATTTAATGCCACGTTTTTCTCATTACTCTGCTTTTTGTTGGTGATTTCACTGTTAAAAATGGTCACCAACTGTATTGCTATAGTTCTTTTTTGTGCTCAAGGCAAAAAAACTGTGATTTACCTCACTCTATAAGAAAACATGTTAGATGAGCTTCATTTAGATATCAGTTATAGTGCTGTTGGCTACGAATTCAATGTTAATGAAACTGCTTATATACTAAAGTGATTCCAAACAGAAGCACACATAAAACAGGTTATGTGTTGATCTAGTGATAAAAGTGTGTGACCAGAAGTTCACAGGAAACTGATCCTGCCTTTCCCTAGAGGTAATGATTCAATATTCACTATTTCAGTGTTCACAGCAACTTTTAGGACGTAACTACTAAAACCAGTGAAAATGAACTATAAAGCAAAAATGGAAATAAGTGCAAGTAGGGACTAATCAATTTGCTATTAAAATGAAAACTTTACTATATCTGGAAGACAAAAATCAATCAGGAGACACAGAAAATTTGAACAACAAAATAAACATCTAGAAAATTTTAATGAAGTCAACATATTTAGTGTACAGGTAAATCAACAGCAAACCATTTTGACAGGATAGGAAAGGAATGTATGGTCACTTTGTGTTATTCCTGTCAAAATGCACGATCTGCATTTAATGATCAGAAAATAGCTACAGAACAAATAGTCTACAAAATAATGTACCTGCACACTTCAAAAATTTCAAGGTCCTGAAAGACAAAGCTAGACTGAGAAACTGTTCTAGATTAAAGAACTAACAGATATACAGCTAAAAATAATATATGATCCTGAACTGCAATCTATAAAAATCATATTAAAAATATATGACAGACATCAAGAGAATTGAAAAGATTTGAATATAGATAATAACGGGGATGTTTACACTTGTTTATGGGCATTGGGATTATATGAAACAATGATTTTTTAAGAACTATAACCTCAAATATTTAGGGGTGTTGAGTTTGATGCCTGCAACTTACTCGCCAGGGTTTTTAAAAGGAATACAACAGGGCGAGAGGCAAGAGACACAAAATCGTGAAGCAAATGTGAAAAGAATAAACAAATGGTGGATATGAATAAAGAGTATTCAGGGATCGTCTGTACGATACTTGAAAAATTTCTAAGGTTAAAATTGTGCAAAAATATAAAAATTCTAAAAAAAGCTCAGTTATGGAAAAGAGACTAGTGATAATTGGAAAAGTGGGGTATGAAAATAGAAGTTCATACTGCTGTCATACTCCTAGCAAGCAACCTGACCAATCGAGAGTACTATAAAATTACTGAGAAAGACCAACACAGAGAAAGTAGAGAACAGCTAAAAGAAGAAAATGACAATTAAATAATTGTCATCATGTTTTGGTAAATAAGTATTTATTCACTCAAAATAATAATAACTGAACACCCATAATTCACCAGTTATTGTGGTAGGCACTGTAGGCATTAGAAAACACACACACACACACACACACACACAATATACACACACACAGCATACACACCCACCACTTGATAGAATATCTTGACGTCAAAGAGCAGTTTTCCAATTCCTAGAAGGCAGAAACTAATCAATTTACTATTAAAATGAAACTTGAATATATCTGGAAGAAAAAATTCAATCAGGAGATACAGAAAATTTGAACAACAAAATCAACATCTAGAAAATTTGAACAAAATCAACATTTAGTGTACAGGTAAATCAACAGCAAACCATTCTGGTGGGATATGAAAAGAATGTATGGGGTACATACAGAAGATAAGAGTCCCACTGGAAGACAGGGAGACAGAGCTTAGGGATAGGGACCAAAAAAAAGCCCTCATTATAAAAATCAAGGCACACAAAGTGGGTTATTTTAAAACTAATTTGTTTGAAGCTTACGAATTGAAAAACAGAGCTTAGTCCAAAAACAGGATCAATTAGTAACTCATGTTTGAAAGGGCAGGGAAGTGGTGGAGAATGACATAGAAAAGGGGGATCAGACTTGCCGTATTATTTAGGGATAATCAGAGAGTATGATCTATAAGAATATGACCTATAAGACTAGTCCAATAATTAAATTTGTCACATAGTAAGTTTAAGGCTCAGCTTGGGATTCAACATCATCGCAGCATTCTTCCTAGGAATCATCCTCCCATCTAATTCAGTCCCTTAGCACCTGTGTACAATTCCATAGACACGGGATCAGAGCTTGTGCTACACCATATAGAAAATATTGACATGTATGTCTGTCTTCTCTCTTAGGCCATGAATTCTCTCAGGGAAAGATTATTTCTTGCTCATTTCTACTTTTCAATACCTTGCACAGTCCTGGGCACAGAATAAGTTCTGAATAAATGATGAATGAATGAAAGAGTGAATATCAATTTAACAGACATGAAAATGATAGCTGTTACTGAAAAAAAAAAGGGGGGGAGAAACAACCATAACATTGCTCACTAACGTTTGCTAATTTGCATATAATTATAAAGTGATACAAAGTTTAAAATGGTGAGAATCCAAAACAAAAATACAGTGGAGATGAGAGTGCTATTTTCTCTTTCAGACAAGATGTTTCATCTCCTTCCCTCAACTTAAAAGATTTCACACACGCAAAAAAATTGAAATCTAAAAAGCCATGTTTTTGCAAAGGACAAGTGGTCAATTACAGAGTGGTCACTACAGAGTTCAGGATCTGCAGTTCAGCTTATTCCCTCGGGAGATAACACCATATATTTAGTTATCTTGGCACTGTGTTCAAAGTGTTTTCATCTGAAGAAGTCCTGAATTATTGCTAAAGAATGATTATTCTAATTTTGTTCTCTTTGCTTCTTTGCACTAATTTAAAAAAAAATTGATTTATTATGATGTGGTAGGCTGATTTGGGATACAAATTCCCAGAATGACAAAATAGAAACGGGTCAGAGTAAAGTAGCAGCAAGAAGAACTTAAAGCAAGAAAAGCCTTAAAAATCCTCTATATTCCCAAAACACGGAGAGAGAGGGGCACAAGGGACTATGGTGATGGTTCATGGGTGAATTGGTGGTGGGAATTTTACGGGGAATATACCTAAAAGAGGAAAGCATACAAGCATACATTGTACAAAAATGAACAGTGACATAATACACACACACACACACACACACACACACACACACATAAATCCTCTATATTCCATCTACTTATCCTCCCACTTCTATAACCCCTGACAAGCACTGATCTTTTTACTCTATAATTCCGTCTATTCCAAAATGTCATACACAGATTTTCATTGACTTACACTGGGGTTATGCCCTTATCAAAATTCAAAATTCAAAGCACAGTTTTTATTAAATGCATATTGCTTTCACACCATCGCCAACTAAAAAAGTTCTATGTCAAACCCCTGTAGTAAGTTGGGGGCCATCTGTAGTTGGAATGACTCTGCCTGCAGTCTTCCAGACCTCTCACATAGCACTATGCATGTCCCTTAGTAATATGCACTTAAGTGCTATCCATATTTTCCCCCTGTGACCAAACAGGGTTTATTCCAGGAATGTAGACTTATTAAATATGTGAAAAATCAATGTTAACCACCATATTAACAAAATGAAGGAAATTCACATGATTATAGTAATCAATATAGAATATGATTATGAAAAACTGAAATAAGGGAAATTTCTTCAATTTAATAAAGACACCTACAAGAAAAACCTTAAGCTAACATTCATGCTTAATAGTGAAAGATTGACTTCTTTGTCCTAAGAAGAGGATTGAGACAAGGATGTCCACTGGTATTTTGAGCATTACACTAGCCAGGGGCTGGACAGAGTTATTACCACACAGATTTCTCACCATCCGCACCCATTTTAATGTGGCATAACTGACAAATGAAATTGTATGTATTTAAAGTCTATGATGTGATGATTTGGTATACATATTGTTAAATAATCACCACAATCAAGTTAATGAATACACCCATCACTCACATAGTTAGCATCTTTTTGTGTGTAGTCAGAAAACAACACTTACTAACAAATTTCAGAAAAGTTTAAAATACCAGATTATTAACTAAAATCATCATTACTATATACTAGATCCTCAGTACTTTTTCATCTTATAAATGTTGATACCTTTTAAGATACCTTTCCATTTCCTCACCCTCTAGTCCCTGGCTACCACCATTCTATATTTCTGTAAGTTTGTCTATTTTTTGCTAGTAGTATTAAATATGGAGACAATAATTTCCTTTTTTTTCTATGTTGAATTTAATTATATTAACTTCATACCTGAAAATAATGTTTTTAATCCATGCCTTGTCATTAATTAGCATTAATTGCTGATAGATACTGAGAACATGATCTTTTTATAGGTCTTCAACCAGGTAATTAAATTGCACAGTAATTGCAAAGTGAGTCATATAAATCAGGATAGCATCTTATGATACATTGCTAGAAATTTCCCTCTAACTTGGCATCTAACCACTTACATATCACCAGTTTTATTCTTATCTGTAGTATCATTTTAATATCTTTCACTAGTATATTATAATTAAAAAGAAAATCACACAAAACTATAGCCAGTGTATTAGTTGAGAAATGCTAGTTTACTGTTAGCTTACCAAGCTAGAAATAACTCAAATACATTAAAATACTTTTCCAGTTCTACAGTTGAAATTTCTGGAATTTTTGTTTCTTTTATTTATGCTTTCAAATTTCCAGTTCTTCCTACATTTGTTTTGTTTTGTAGTACCTTGCCAAATGTAATAAAGAGGAACCAAAATACAACCAGGTGTCTCTGTACCCCTAGAGCTACAGACTTTGTAAGTAGTTGATTGGTCTCCAAGTGTTTACAGTTTTACCAAACATTTCTCATTACATAATACAGATCTCCATCTTTCTAGTCTCCAACATGCATTTTCTTGTCATCTAGTGACTACTCATCTACATTTTAATTATTTGTTGAAGAAGGACCCTTTTTTTAGGGCTCATATGTTCATATTAATTAAGATGCATTAGCTGATGCAACAAGTAAACCACAAATTTTAAGTGACCCCAACATATTAGAAGTTTATTATTCCTATAAAGTATAAAATGAATATTCCTGATTATGGGAGGCTGTGCTCCAAATAATAACTCAGAGAAATAGGCTGCTTCCACCTATGGTTCTACCACCTTCCAAGGTCACCTTGCTGATCTGAAATTTAGTGGAAGGGGCAGACACAGACGAGGAACCATCTTAAAGATTTCTCTCCCTTCTACTCCAGTTAAACAGGATCATACAAATGGTCCTATCTGGTTTTGAAAAAGGTTTTGGCTGCCTTTCTCTGCCTCAATCATCAGTAGAAAGTGCTAACGGCAAGTAAATTCCAATTATTGATTTAGTCTGGTAAATATGCACAGAACATTCATTCCAAATTAGCAATATACTCCTGTGGAATATAGTACTATGTAATATACTACTATGAAATTTTCATCAGACCAATATCACACCATAAAGGCAGGATTAATTGCATAGTAATTCACAATTGATATCTTTATAATTATAAACACACAATTAAGGAATAACAACAACAACAGTTGGTACTTGGTTATAGAAATTAGGCTAAAAAATAGAAGAGGGAAAACAGAAAACAAACACACTGTTAGAATCATGAAATATCCTTAAATCAACCACAATGGATTAAGAGATGAGGTGGGTAAGGAAATGGTGGCTGAGTTAGTAATGAGATACTACTGAACTCTACAGAATAACTGAAATTTTATCAAGAAATCAATCTGACAGTATCAACTGATCAACTGTTAGCATATGAAACACTTAAAACTCTCCAACTCTGTTGAAGTGAAAATGAGTAAAGCCACTTTGGAAAACTTTTTGGCAGAATCTACCAAATCTGACCACATGCCTTCCAATTACTTAATAAATATGCTTAATAAATTCCAAATTACTTAATAAATCCACCAAAATGTATACAGATATGAAACAACAGATACATGTGAGAAAGCTCACAGAAGTATTACTAGCCTTAGCCAAAACTTAGAAACCACTAAAACTGGGCCTCCCTGGTGGTGCAGCGGTTGAGCGCTGTGCTGTGGAGCTGTCGGCAGCGCACAATGCGAGTTCGACGCCCATCCAGGGAGAATCCCACACGGTGCGGCAGACCTCTCCTGCCTCGCCCGCTGCTCCCCTCAGCAGTGTATTTCTGATCTGCCTGTTCTGCTCCCCACTCTGTCTCTGGTGAACCCTCTCGCTGCCCCACACCTCTGGCCTATAACCCCAGCTTGTATGTATAAATAAATAAATCTTTAAAAAAAAAAAAAGAAACCACTAAAACTTCCATCAACAAGAAAACAATTTAATATATATATACACACATATACACCTGTGGTGCATCCATACATAGTCTTTGGAAAAGTGTCTATTTAGCTCCTCTTCCTTTTTCATGATCGGATTGTTTGTTTTCTTGTTGTTGAGTAGTATGAATTCTCTTTAGATCTTGAGTATCCACCTCTTGTCAGACATATGATGTGCTTAGATTGGTGTAGCCATGTTTGTTTATTTTTTCTTTGGCTTCCCTTGCCATTGTTCAGTCCCCAAGGACATCACTGAAGCCAAAGTCTCAGTGTTTTGCCTATTTTATTTATTTTATATTTTCCAGTCTTATATACAAGTCTTTAATCCATCTTGAGTTAATTTTTGTGTATAGGGTAATACAGTGGTCTAGTTTAATTCTTCTGCATATGACTAATTTTCCCATCACCACTTATTGAATAGACGTTTTGGTGGTGGATTTGGAGTGGTAACAAATATGAAGAGGTGTGACCCTATACCCCTCAATGACATACAGTGTTGTAAACCAACATCACACTCAATAATAAATCATGCAATTTTTAAAAAGAGAACCAATTTTTAAATATATTTCAAACATGAGACACAATAGAAAAGTGATTAAAGAGAACTACTTTTATATGATGAATGCCACAAGCATAAGATGGAGTATAAAGTCAGACTCAAAAATATATACAGTATTATTTGACTTTATAATGTATACAAAGAGGCAAATATAATCTATATATATATAACAGAATGGTGATTATGTTATAGCTAGGTTGCAGGAGGGGTGAGTAATTAAGTAATAGTTGGGTACACAGGAAGGTTTCTGAGCTGTCGATAATGGTCAGCATCTTAATTTAGCGACCTGCACTATGGTGTGTTCATTTAATAACAGTAAGTTTATTGTGCCCTCAGATTTATGCACTTTCAAAAAGTTATCAATGTTTTTCATTAACATCTTTTCCTTTTATTATTTCTTTTTAACCCTGGACAATCTGAAAGACATACTTAACTAACAAAACTACACTGTTTAAGGATAACACTACTTTTCTTCTTACAGGCTTTTAAGTTTTTGGTAGTAATCTATATTCTTGAGTTCCTAATCTTATTTACAATATTGCATGAGTCAGAATAGCAGTTGTGATAGTTATTGGGTAATAAAATTAAGTCCACAGACCCTTGGCACATTTCAGCACTGCCAGTTACTCATTTGGAGTCACTCAGCATTTGCAGTCAAGGTTGATCACCCACAGGGACACATTCATCTCATCACAGTGACCATCTGATGAGTAGTTCTGGTCACAGTATCTGACCCACTTACTTGTTCCAGTAATTTCCACGATATTAGTAGAAATCATTACCACGACCCAATTGTCACTTCTTAACTTTAAAGTATGCTTCTATATTTTTGGTCCATATCAGGAAAAATATATTTTGTTAACCAGGCAGTCTAATTCTAGGGTACTGAACAATTTCAAAAAGATTACTGAAATATTGAAATGCCCCAGATTTCTAGTATCCATAATCAAGGCTCTTAAATATCTAGGAACCAAAAGCACATTATTTCTATTGTAGACTTACATAAATAGGGAAAGCCTGTTACTCGGTTGTCCTTAATAAATGGTCCTTTGTTGAAAGACTTGAAAGGAGTACTTAAAGCGGTCTGCACCCATAATAATTT
The DNA here is from genome assembly GCA_004024925.1 of Scalopus aquaticus. Taxonomy (NCBI): domain Eukaryota; kingdom Metazoa; phylum Chordata; class Mammalia; order Eulipotyphla; family Talpidae; genus Scalopus; species Scalopus aquaticus. The sequence continues at coordinate 228,702 of PVIJ01000542.1, forward strand.
AAATACTTTACATTTGAATTGCAAATCTGAACGTCCATCTGTTTACTGACATCTTTTCTCAAATCTTCTTGGAGTTAGTCTCTATCTATAAACTTTCACTGTGAACAGGGAATCCTCTGAGTTTAAATATATTTCTGCAAATGCATTAGTTCTAACTCAAGGTTTTTACATTTTTGGTGAGGGCAAATGGTGTTCAATTTGCTGTCAGGCATTTTTGCTAGATGCCAGATATATAGCATCAACTGAGCCACAGACTTTACCCTCAAAAAATACAGAGCATGTGAAGAAAAAAATGTAAAAGTACAAACAATAAACTCTGAGATATGCACAAAGTGCAATGAATACAATGAGGATCAATGTTCCTGCGGGAATCAAAAAATAAAAACTAGGTATCGTCAGGGTCTGCAAGGGTCTGTAATATAACTTACAACTGTGCAGCATTTATTTGTAAGCACTTTTTTTATACATAATTCATCTTTCCTTAAGAAAAAAAATTACTCTTAGTTTTAAATCATCCTTATTGTTATCATACCTAATTTAAGTGATTTTGTCAAGGTCATTCAGAACATGAAATATTAAGATTAAAATTCAGACCCCCTAAGAAAGCAGTAGGGGTTAAAAAAAGATAGAGAACTTTGTATCTTTGAAACACTTCTTTAACACTGCTGTGTGATCAAATTATATATCATTTATCAACTAGGTGTCTTTGGTTTTTAATCAAGTAACATTGCATTATAACATTATATAAGTTTCAGAATAACCTGACAGTAATTAAGGAAACTTAATTATTATTATATATGGTGTTTCTAAGATTGAGATAGAAAATACAGAAGTTGATAAGACAGCTTGAAGGGATTTTAGAAACGTATTTTATTTTAAACATGTTAATTGAGGAATACCTGTTGAGAAGAGATGTCTAAGTGGGCATTTGGAGACAAAGGTCTAGATCTCAAGAAAGGTGTCAGGCTTGTTTATTTAGATTTTTTAAGTTAAGATATAGATTTGAAGACATATTTAAAAATGTGATCAACCAAGCAGAACATAGATGCCAACACAGAAAAAAACAAAAGCTAAAATCCTGAGAAGTGATAACATTAAGGGTCACTCTATGAGGTAGTGTGATAGGAACCCAGCGAAAGACTAAATGGGGTCCGTCAGATATTTGGAAGAAAAATTAGGAAGTGACATAAAGCAAATACCAAGAGATGAGAGACTTAAAAGGGTCAACAAATAAACTATCACAGGAAAGATTTAAAAACATGAGATTAGTGAGAGGTCACCTGCAAAGCTTTGAAAGTTTCAGTGGATTTGGTGAGCAAGAATTCAGTGAGCACAGAAAGAGGAAAGAAATCTATAAAAGATAAGAATCATAATAAACAAACATGGACATCTAAGGTATTTGGTGAATATTGAGCAAACATGGCAATTTTGGCCTTATCTCAATGTTGTAAATTAGAAAAATACACCCATTTGGGCTGATACAACGCCACAAGTGCCCAGCTAGGTAAGAGGTCAGAGTGAGTTTCAGCTCCGTTACCCTCTGCCTTCATGCAAGACACAGAGTAAACATGTGCAGCAGCTATGGGTGAACAGCTACATTTACTGGGAATATAGAAGTCCAGGAAGATGGCACCAGGACAGAAACATGGAAGACATCTTACAGATCACACTTTGCAGTCTTAAAAGACAGTTGAGACGTTTGTGCTGAATTCAAGCCCAATGGTGAACAATTCATGTCTGTGAGGTTCAATTAAGGAAGGTAAGACTGGAAACATAATAAGGGATGAGTTGGAAGAAGTAAATGCAATCAGTGGGGTAACTATTTAGGAAGCTTTTACAATTCCATAGCTTCATATAGAGGTTCATCTTCCCTTTATCCAATTTAAGATACTTTTCATGAAATCTAGGGGGAAAATGGAGGTCAGAAATAGCAAGGTGTTTATCCATAGCATTTTGGCGTCTAAAATGCATAAAGAGTTAGCTCTTCTACGAGCAAATTAGACAGATACAGAGGAAGACAAGCTCTGTTCAACCTGGCAATATGATTTGGTGCCCTTGCTTTTCGATCTCTGAAGAGGTGAAATGCTTTGAACTACATCTTATGGCCTTTCCCTTGGGTCTTCCTCGTGTTTCTGCTACTCAGTGAAAAGTTGAGTTCTAAAAGGCCAGAACTTTAAAAAACAAGACGTTCAATCAACCAACTATTTGGCCTCACATAAATTTTCAATCTTGCTTGGACCAGAAAATGCTCATAAAATGACTACTAACTCGGAATAATTTCATTGTCTTAATAAATCATCTAGTCTGACTTGATGCTTCCATAAAGGCAAGATAAAGGGGAAAAAACAGCAAGGAATGAGACCAGGAAATAGAATAACAATGTGAGATAAGAATCACTGAATGCCTATTGTATACCCTACTCCTCATAATGTTCCCCATTATATAACTCTCATAATAATCCTGCTATTGCTATCAATATTTTACAAATAATAAATCTGAAATATTTAGATTTGACTTTCCTAATTATACTAATAGCAACTAATTAAAAAATGATTTCAAGTCATTAAAAAGAAAATATATTTTATGATCTTCCTTCTAGACAACGTAAAAATGAATACACTAGATACACTAAATAAATATGATTAAGCAGTGGAAAACCTTGACACATATCTTTGAGTATTAAAAGCAAGTTTCAAAAGAATTTATTCAGAATGAAAACATATATGTGACACTTCTAATTAAAATAAATAAAAATAATTCCAAGTTCATACACTTTCAGTCAAGATGGTATAAAAGTGATTAGACTTACCCTTTACTCTCCTCCACCTGTAACAATTAGAAAAAGCAAAAACAACCAAAGAAAGGGAAACAAATAGTTTTATGCCTGGAAAAATATTTGTCTGTAACAGAGAAAGAACCAATGGGGCTTCATGAGTTGAAGAAACAGAACTGATTTGGGGAGATTAAGGCAGCCAGATTTAACAGAGTGTGGGGAGACTGCTAACGTAGAAATCTATACACAGTAAATACACCTGGGGGAAAAATAAAGCAAAATAAAACTATTTTCAGACATACAAAAGCTGAAAGACTTCATCATAAGCAGGTATTGCACTACAAGAAATGTTAAAGGAAGTATTTCAGGCAAAAAACATCCATACTTTCAGGAATGAGCAGTATTAACATATAGATTAGGAGCATAGAATCTCAGGACAGACTCTAACAGGTCTTCACTTTGAGAGTTTGGACAAGTAGTGACATTTTTGTGCTCCCATTTTCTCATAGGTAGGTTGGACATAATGAGAGTAGGTACCTCAAAGAGCTGTTCTGAAGACTTAATTGTGTGATATGTGCATATTATGTGTGTGCCCACACACAGCAGCCAGAATGGTGGTGCTATAACTGGCTGCTATTATTTATAGTCACAGACATCTGTCATATAAATAGAAAAACCATGGCTAAGAAGGATATACACAGCACACTCTAACAATAAAACAAGACAAAGAAAATCACAAAAGACAGCTGGAGATTATATGCCCCAATGACTGAGTACATGATGAGGAAGGGAATAGAACAATTCTTATCTACCCTGCATCATGGGGGAAAAAATTTCTGACAGAAAAAGAAATAACATGTTCAACCTACTCTGGCTGCCTGCAAGAAATAGACTAAAGGGAAGAACCCACTCATTTATGCTTAGTCTTTCAATCACTAAAGAATTTCAACCTCTAAAGACTGTGGCCCACTGAAGATGAGCATTCCTCCTCTTTTGCGATGTCTCAGCATGAAATAAAGCCTTGAGCCTAGTTTAGTAGTTTAGGCAGAAACTATCACCTGGAGAAAATTTCTTAATTTATGATCATAATTGACATTCAGGATCCTAGGATTTCTTTGGAATTGTATACAAAACAGAATATATAAGAATGTGGTTTGTGAACACGTGTGTGTGTGTGTGTGTGTGTGTGTGTTTAGTGATACCATTGTTTTCATCAGGTTATCAGGTTATCCAAGCAAAAACCTTTATCTACTCCCAAAAATATAAAGTCGATCGAACAAGGAAGCATATTGATTAGGTTTTCTGATTCTAAAAGCAAGTTCTTTACTCCAAAGGTCCCTGAGATTTTCTGTCACTGGGATTATCAAGTCAATTAAATTGCATTCAAAATTTAGATAGGCACCAGAATGCAATATATTAACTGACTAAAAAGAAAAAAACACAGTTGTTATAAAACCCAAACTTCAAAAAATTCACCCAAGGCATTCTTTCTCTTACAATCCAACTTAGAAATGATCATGATCTCCCAAAGTTACACAGGAAGTATTAAGACTGAAAGCACTTAGATGATCTTACTAAAAATTCTCCATATAAGATGGCTTAAGAGTTTTTCCCGTTTTAGGATAATCCAGGCAATGGAATCAGATGACATTAAATATTTTGACTCTAGGGACACACTCTTTTCTCTGAACCTACACTTTTTTCTTTACATTTGTTGATTTTATCGTTGGTGTTACTGCTCCAAATTGGAAAAGAGAAAAAACCTTGATTTCATAATTCAACTCTAAAAATACAATGTTGCTCCTTTTATCCTCAAGTTCTAAAAGAATTATCACATAAATTCAAGTACCACTCATAAAAACAACCTTATTATTACCAAAAAAGAAAAATGATCAATAGTTACCACTGAGTTTAAAAAAAAAAAAAAAGATTTATTTATTTGTGCATACAAGCTGAGATACAGGCCAGAGGTGTGGGACGGCAAGCGGGGTCACCAGAGACTGAGTGAGGAGAACAGGCAGATAGACGGAAATACACTGCTGAGGGGAGCAGCAGGCGAGACAGGAGAGGTCTGCCGCGCCATGTGGGAATTTCCCCGGCTGGGCGTCAAACTAGAGTCGCCGCTGCTGACAGCTCCACAGCGCAGTGCTTAACTGCTGTGCCACCACCGAGGCCCTGAGTCTTTTAATATGGTATAATACTTGGTAATTGGAGTTTTCAATAGTCTAATCCATCTGAAGTCCTTCCCTCCATATCCACTTCACTCTCTGCCCCATGCTTCACCATGCAACCCAAAGAAAGAAGAAACTAGCAGCATGAACATACACATAATTAGGTTCAGGTATAAGGTCTTCGAGGTCAATACTGTGATTGTCTCATCAATTACACTTGGGACTTTAAATCTTTAAGGGACAATCAGTGAATCTTACCACTAAATTTTAGTTGATGGTAAGCAAAGAGAATAATTACTCTATTAGTCTATTAAGTAATTACTCAATCTACACGAAATAGGAATTATATTTAGGGTGGAGATGTTGGCTTGCCTTGAAAGAATTTTTTTTTAATTGAGATAACATTGGTTTACATCATTGTTTGTGTTATAGAACATAGGATCTTCCCCTTAGTGTGCTATTACCACACTGCACCTATCGACAGCAGAGAGGCATTTTTTTCCTCCACATCCTCACTGCCAACACTTGCTGTTCCTGGCCTCGTTGATATGGGCCATTATCACAGGTGTGAGAAGGTTTTGTGTTTTGATTTGCATTTCCCTGACAATAAGTGATGATGAACATTTTTTCATGTGTCTGTTGGCCATCGGTATGTCTTCTCTGGAGAGTGTCTATTGAGCTCTTCTGCCCATTTTTTTATTGAGGTATTTGATTTCTTTTTGCTGAGTTGTATGAGTTCTTTGTAGCTCCTTGATATTCACTCCCCCAAAGGTGTTTTGAATAACATACTAATGACAAGTCTTCAAGCAGCAAAAACCTTAACCACATTGAAATCCATTCAATGCACTCTTTTCTATGTATACATGATCTTTAAAAGAAGATTCAGAACATTTTTCTGCTAAAAATGATTTAAATGACTCTTTAAAAGTTAAATATTTCCTACAGATGCTCAATAAGTGCAGAGTTCTGGAACCATTCTAAGTTATATCTTTCCATTTTTCTTTCCCTCCTGGAAGATCTATGAAGCGAACCTCTGAGCCATTTCTTAATTGTTTGGGCAGGAGAGGACTAAGAGCAGGAAAAAGGAAGTGAAATATTAACTAGAAAGTAGCACAATCATTCCTTTAAACTTTGTACTAGTATAATCCTAGCTAACAAAGCCCTCACCTGAAAAGAGGCAGAAATCCTGCAGAAATAACAAGTAACATGATTCCAAGATAGGTGCAGTCCCACACTATTTATATTGTATAAAAATGAAACCAATGAACTTAAAGAAAATGGCTACAAACAAGAATGAAAATACAGGAACATGTTGCATGAGCAGGATATACAGATCTAAAGCTCAAAGGACAGGTCTTGGTGAGAATTATAAATTAATGTTATCTATATATCACTGATAAGTGGCTGGCTTCACCCAACATTTTTAGAAATGAGAAAGGAATTAGAAGAGGAATTAGTATTGAGTGATCATATTTTAGAAAGAGGAGGAGGAGGTGGCGAAATTTTCCAGATAGAAGTACTTCAGAGGAGACAAAGAAAAGGAGCGAAAACATGGAAAGCAGATCAGAAAGGAAGGCTAAAGAAGGGAGTGTTTCAAAAAGGATGCCATTCACAGTAACATGGTTGGAACTAGAAGGGATCATGTTCAGTGAAATAAGCCAGAAGAAAAAAGAAAAATATCGAATGGTTTCACTTATAGGAGGAATATAGGGGAACCCAATAAGGGAACAAGAGGAAAGAACAGCAAGAAGAAGAAGAAGAAGAAACTAGGAGGCAACCATAAATAAGAGACATTCTGTGAGGGCGGGAGAGGAAAGGGGATTAAAACATGCAGACAAGAGCACAAGAGACTATGGTGATGGTTTACGGGCGCATTGGTGGTGGGAATTTTACAGGGAATACACAACAATTTACACAGTAAAAGATATAAATTATATATACATAAACAAACCCACAATGAGATACCACCTCAAAAAAAAAGGATGGTGGCAAACTACATTGGATGCACTGGAAATGACAAAAATTTCAAATTTAATAGGAGCAGTAATATATAAAGAAACAAGCAGTCATACAAGATACATACAATGTTAAAAGAGAAATACAAGCAGTAACTTAGAGCATAGAGAGATGATGTTTATACATATTTACAGAGCAGCTACAATAATCGTTATTAGGAGCATAACAGTAAAAACACAGAAAAAAAATGCTATCTTCCCTGATGAATTTAACAGTCTCTCAGGTTTTGAATCAAACAGTTATTTAAAACAGAACATAAATACTGGGCCTCTCTGGTGGCACAAGGGGTTGTCTCAGCACTATGAAGCTATCTGCAGCACCAGTTCAATCCTGGCCAGGGAGCTGACCCACATGGTGCAGCAGACCTCTCTGGTCTCACCCGCTGCTCCCCTCAGCAGTGGATTTCAGTCAATCCACCTGTTCTGCTCCCCACTCTGTCTCTGGTGAATCCTCTCACCACCCACCCCCCTGCACCTCTGGCCTGCACCGCAGCTCTTATATGCATAAATAAATAAATCTTTAAAGAAATAAAGCAGCATAAATGTTATACTAGGAAAATTACAATCCTGGAGAATTCAAGTTATATTTTTTGGGATTTTGTGTGTGTGTGTTTTGTTTTTATTTTTGTTTTTGTCTTTACAAAATAAGAGAATAAGACATACCTAATTAAGGCAATAACTATTCCCAAAGCGCTGAGTCATGAAAGAGTCCAGTGTTCTGGGGAACAAAGAGCTAGTCAATATTGAGAGAGCTGTAACATGAAGAGCAGAAACGTGTGTAAACATATATGCTGAAGTCATATTATGAAAGAATTGCCATGAAAAAATATTAATTTCCTTTTGTTCAATATCACTTGTATCCAACAAAGGCTTGTAAACAGGAATGAAATAGCAAATATTCTGTTATAGAACCATCATAGACAGTAGTTGAAGGATGAATGGGGTGAATAGAAATTAGTAACAGGCACATCTATTAAGATTCTGCTGCAGTAATCCAAAAGAGAGGTAATGAAAGCTTTATTGAACTGGTGGCAAAAAGGATATGGAAAAAGAAAGGGACAATTGGAGCAATGTTTCTTATATAAAATCGTCACATATCATTTCCAGTAAGAGTGGGGCGGGGTGGGGGGGAAGGAGTCAAGAAAGGTGAGTTAATAAAACAAGGCAAAAGATGATGCTTTTGTTGAAAAACATGGGTGACTGGAACAACTTGTATGGAGAATGTAATTGGAATGGGATAATGTTTTGAAAGAGTAATCATACTTCTCTCTCACATCTAGGCCCCAGTCCAGACATTCTATAGTATTCCACTCAGATGGAATTATAGGGAAAATGCAAAGAAAACAAAAAGTTAGCTGCTTCTTCCAAAACAGAATTTTTTTTAATGCACTACAAATGTTTTGATGGAAAAGCTTTTAAATTGTGAAAGCATGAATTTTGAAGCTCTGAAACCACATGAAGGGCATAAAGTTTAAGTTTTAAATAAGCACAGAAAAATCTGAGTTTGGTCAATCAATCTTTTCTACTTACCAGAGGTAAGGTAAGATTTTCCTAGACTGGTAAAGAAGAAAGAGTCAGAGAGAAAACTAAGTTATATATCCATATGTGATTCTGAGAAATAGACCCCCTGTCTCTACTTGAGATTAAAACTGTTTCTTTGGAGGGCCTCCCTGGTGGCGCGGCGCGCTGAATCTCAGCACTATGAAGCTATCTGCAGCCACTGCAGCATGAGTTTGATCCCCAGCCAGAAAGTTTCCCACATGGCACAGCAGACCTCTCCTGACTTGCCCACTGCTCCCCTCAGCAGTGTACTTCAGTAGATCCGCCTCCCCACTCTGTCTGGTGAATCCTTTCACCACCCCACACTTCTGGCCTACACCCCAGTTCTTGTATGCATAAATAAATAAATCTTTAAAAAAATACCTTTTCTTTGGTAAAGAAGAGACAAGTAAGGCCAATAAATCACCTGGATGGGAATTCAAAAGCAGTGAAGGCTTAGAGGTCTGCACCAGTTTGGTTTAGCATTAGCAGACTATATATCAAGGCATCAATATCCCATGCTCTTAGATTGACATAAAAGAACATTAGGAAATCTCCACCTCAACACTGGGAAGGCTTCAGAAGTAAATGACAAGGGACCAAGAGATCTATTTTTCTGATATAAATAGTCTGGGTAGTTAACACAGACCAGAGAGAAATCTCAGTAGATGCCCACTAGGACACAATCTTATGGCCAGGGACCAACATTAATGAGATTACAAAAGCAGATACCAACAAGAATAGACAGATCAGACAGAACTCCACCTCCCCACCCACCCACCATGCCTATTCATGGCCTTGGAATGTAAATGAAGTGGCAGAAGGGAGGACTCTGAATCAACTATCTGCCACTAGACAGATAATTTGGTTATCAAAAAAAAAAAGAAACTTTTTTGTATAAATTTAATACATAATGGAAATATAGATGTAGAACTAAGAAGTTTGAGCCAAAATTTCCAGTTTGGGAGTCATCACCAGAGAGAGATGATAAATTGAAGTCATAGGAATGGATGAGATCAAAAGTAAGGAGAGAGCCTAAAGTGCTATACTAGTTGGAGGATAACAGAAAAGGCCACAGCAACAGAGGTAAAAAGGTGTGGTCAGAGATGAGCAGAAAAGAGTAGTGGTAGAAAGAAATCCAAGGACACCGGGGTCAAAAAGTGGCAAGATCATGTGGAATGAACCCTGAATAGTGACAAACTATTGTTGACCTGATCTGGAGAGTTTCACAGATTGACAGGGACAGAAGTTAGACTTCACTGGTTCAGAAGAGAATGGAGAAATTAACAATGTAAAGATAAAAGGTAGAGGCTGTGTTTAGGGAAACTGCAGAAAGGAACGAGGAACATAGGGAAGAACTTTGAAGGTGAAGTTTAGTTAAAGGAATGTTTTGGGTTTACAATTGATTTGATTGATATTCACCCAGAAGAGTTATTTTTGTTTCATTCTGTCTGGCGGATGAAGAAAGGAAATAATATTATAAATGGAAATGCAGAGAAAAATGTGAATGAGATGGTTGAATGAGAGTAGTTGTGAGAATGTCACAACAAATTTGAAGACGTGGGGGCCTCGCTGGTGGCACAACGGTTAAGCGCTGCACTGTGGAGCTGTCGGCAGTGGTGACGCAAGTTCGACACCCGGCCAGGGAGATTCCCACATGGCGCAGCAGACCTCTCCTGCCTCGCCCTCTGCTCCCCTCAGCAGTGTATTTCTGTTGATCTGTCTGTTCTGCTCCCACTCTGTCTCTGGCAAGCCCTCTCGCCACCCCATGCCTCTGGCCTGTACCCCAGCTTGTATATGTAAATAAATAAATCTTAAAAAAAAAAAGTTGAAGACTTGGCTTTGGAATGGACTGACATGACAGAACAAATCAATGAAGTTGAATGAATGCTGTAGGAAGAAGGAAAGAAGTAAATTCCACCAGATTCTCCTGAGGAAAATATGGAGGAATTAGCTGGGTGTGAAAAAGACAGAATGAAAGAAGGATCCAGGAACTTTCAGAATAGGGTGTAAATTGGATGTGACTTCAGAATGGGGTGAGCAGAGGGGAAAGTTGGAGATTATTATTTGAGGAGAGTAAAACTAGAGGTCACAAAAAATGATGTTTAAAGTTCCTTCTAGTTTTTCTGCAATGATTTTTCTGATGGTGTAGGAGGGTCAAATAAAAGGAAGACTCCACTCTGCTCTCCTGATCTAGTTGTTTTGGGATGGTTTCAACCTATCAACAACTAATATAAGCTATTAGTTGTGACTGGACCTGTCCTTGTTCTTATTAAGACTGCAAGAGAGCCTTCGGCAATAACTCTAAGGAAACTTTGGGAAAAATGGAGTTTCATTACTTATATTACTTTGGGAAAAAAATACCTCTTCGAAGTGATACAGAACACCTGGAGCCACACCGTAAGGTCACTAGGTGAGGGGTTGGAGGTAGGGGTGGAGAGAGAGAGAAAAAACACACAGGCCTGGGGACCTACTTTAATTAGGGTTGGTATGTGGGGGGTCTAAGGTTTTGAAGGCTTCAGGTGTCATTGGCGAACTTAAATCATAAGTATAGGAATTTAACTCCAGGCACAGAGAGAAAGAAAAACTGAACCTCACAAGTGACCTGCAAATAGTTCTCTTAATCAACGAGGATCGGTAACACAAAGGCGTTCCAGTGAGGGAGTCCCTCCAGCTCTTTATCTAGTTTTGTGGCTGGCAGTGAGTTTATTCGAGCTAATCCTCATTGAAGTGAATGTCTCAGTGACAAAACTTAAATCAGGCACTTGCATTATAAAAGGAAAAGCCAACTGTCAGGATTTACAATAGTATACTTTTTTTTTTTAATGCATACAAGCTGCGGTACAGGCCAGAGGTGTGGGGTAGTGAGAGGTCTCACCAGAGACAGAGTAGGGAGCCTAACAGGCAGACCGACAGAAACACACTGCTGAGGGCAGCAGTGAGCGAGGCAGGAGAGGTCTGCAGCTCCATGTGAGAAGCTCCCCGGCCTCCATGTGGGAATCTCCCAGGTCGGGCATCGAACTCGCGTCGCCGCTGCCCACAGCTCCAGAGCACAGCGCTTAACCGCTGTGCCACCAGGGAGGCCCTAGTATACTTTCTTAATCCAATAGAAGAACGTGTTTGAAGGGAAAGGTAGAAAAGAAATACCCTACAAAAACATTGCATACAATTAGCTTTTCAGGGTTGCATATCAATATGATATAGATAGTTAGATGGCAAAATATAAAGACAGATAGATTTATTGAAATGTCTATCATTTCTTGGTTTTCTCTTTGGAAATCACAGATGAGACCATATTGCAGAGTTGTCAGTTAAAATGAGAAGAAAATGTTTCCTTTGGCTACAAATGGGAAGATATTTATGTTGATCCAGAGAGACTCATTTGTGGATAATGGCATGCCAGATGGCAGCTAGTGGTCTGTGCAACAATCTACAGTAGTTTGATAATCACGTTGTACTAAGTGATGCTTCTTTCATGGTGCATCATTGGAGTGATGGAATGAAAAGGGACTGTCTGAGAATACCTCGCCTAGAAGGAATGCAATGGGTTTCAGCCATTAATAGGCGTAGAGATAAAAATAATTCAAGGAAAGTGATCTCTGAGCCATTTTTGTTCACATGTTAGTGTTTGAAACAATTTTAGTTAATTCAACAAGGATTCTGTGAGTCAGAGACTTGAGAAGGATACCATGTGGCTGGTTCTTCTCTATACCATAAGTGGGGCACTAGCTGGAAATAATTGAATTACTAGCTATGGCTAAAGAGTCTGGAACCAGAGTCATCTAGAAATAGCTTCCCTCGCATTTTTGAGACTTGGCTTGGGACACAGCCTCTCCTTGTGGCCTGGACTTCCTCACAGTTCAATCAGAGAACATCTTTTATGACCTGTTCTAAGACAAACCATCACTTCTACTAAATTCTAAGTGTTGCGACTGTCTTTCTGGCCACCCCCAATTCCACATAAAAGGAATGTCAAGAAATTTGCAGATGTATTAGAAAACCAGCACAGACATCAGGTAAGGAATTAATCCTACCTCCCCATTGTTGCTCAGTGGGTATAAAGTTTTAGTTATGCCAGATGAACAAGTTCTAGAGAGCTGTTGCATGAAACATTGCATAGAGTTAACGATATGGTATTGTGTATTTCAAAAGTGGTTGAAAGCACGTATCTCATGTTAAGTGATCTCACCATGCATACATGCGCAAACATAAGGAATATAAGGAAACTGGGAGTTCTTAGATCCATAGATTATCTTGAGTATGATGAAGGTATCATGGGTGTTTGCATGTACAAACTCATCAGATTGTATACATTAAATATGTGTAATTCTTTGTACATCAAATATACTTTGATCAAGTATACTTTATCAAAGTATACTTTGATCAAATATACTTTGATAAAAAAAGAATTGAGGACCTCCCTGGCAGCACAAGGGGTTAAGTCTTAGCCCTGTGAAGCTATCCCCAGCCACTGCAGCACAAGTTCGATCCCCAGCCAGGGAGCTTCCCACATGGTGCAGCAGACCTTTCCTGTCTTACCCACTGCCCCCCCTCAGTAGTGTATTTTAGTCAATCCGCCTGTTCTGCTCCCTACTCTCTCTGGTGAATCCTCTTAACCTACACACACACCTCTGGCCTACACCCCAATTCTTGTATGCGTAAATAAATAAATCTTTTTTTTTTTTAGATTTATTTATTTATACATACAAGCTGGGGCACAGGCCAGAGGCGTGGGTCAGTGAGAGGGCTCACCAGAGACAGAGTGGGGAGCAGAACAGGCAGATCAGAAATACACTGCTGAGGGGAGCAGCGGGCGAGGCAGGAGAGGTCTGCTGCACCATGTGGGATTCTCACATCGCTGCTGCTGACAGCTCCACAGCCCAGCGCTTAACCGCTGCGCCACCAGGGAGGCCCTAAATAAATCTTTTTTAAAAAGAATTAATTCCACCATTTAAACCCCAATCTTCAAAGTGATAATAAATATCTACTACACAAAGAGCAGTCAAACATATAGTCATTATATATCACCTGCTCATTTATCTTGAATGACAAGGTAGTCGTGCTTTTAACTTATCTGGGGCCACGTAAACATGCTCAGAGAATTCAAACTGTGCTCAACACTACATATAATAAGAAAGCTCCTTATGAATTTATTGAATTTTTTCATGACAATGTCCATAGTGTCACTTAGAGTCACTGATATAAAAGTTCCTGTTAGCAATTCCTTTAAGAATTCTGTATCAGGGGAAAGTCTGCGTGCCTTCTGAGAACAGCAGGCTTCTTCATTTTTGGTAAGGTTGTATAACTGCTTTGCATTGACAACACTGATGCTCAGAGTCAAATTTTACTCTTTAATACAAGAGTTATATTCATGCATGCAATTTAATATATGAACTTACTCTATTTTATCCTTTCCTGACTTTCCTGATTTTCATTTATTCCTTTTTTATCAACCTTACAGTCTGTGTTCCTTATAGTGAGAAAGCTCAAATCCTTTTAGAAAATAAATAGGTTATACTAAAATTAAAATTAAGATATATTCTACTTCAATGTTATTCTGAACAAAATGTAATCTTTCATTAATTAAATACCAAAGATTTTACAGCTTATAATATTTTGATGAACAGCTCTTTTCCTTTAACATAGATTAAAATATTAGAAGGAGTTAGGTTAAATATATATTAATCTTGTGACATACCTTGGAAGTTGCTTCATTTTGAGACTTAATAGCCACTATTTATTTTCCATCTGTTTTTCTCATAAAAACAAGTGGAGGGTTGGAAACCTGAGTTCTCCACCATTCCACAGAGAACTGATCAATTTACTGCTCTGAACCATAGTTATCTTGTTGACAAAGATAGATAATGAAGGAGAAAAATTAAAATTTTTCACCTTTTTTAAATCTGTTTAATTTTAAATAAGTGAGATCTGAATATGATGGGGTAGTGAGATATTTATTTATCATGTATGGACATTTTTTTAACCATTTTTTAAGACACCACAAACAAATTTAAAATTTTAGGGGAAAAATAAGGTTAGTCTTTCAAGTGATTAAAAAAAATAGTACTACTGAACATAAACATTTTGCATTATAACTTTTAGAATCCTAATGCTTAGAACAAAGTTTAAGACTTATATTTTCCTGTCACTTGAGTTTATATTATATACAGATATGTCAAAAGTTTTAACTTACTTTGTTTACAATTGGCTGATGATACCAAAAACATCAGTGAATCTAAAAACCTTTACAATCTTAAAATAAACATTGAGTTTCCATAATATCAAATAAAGTCATCTGATATTTCTTTATGATTCCTGTAAATCATTCAGCAATATGAAATGTGTGTTTTTGTTTTATTTGTATATTTTGGATATGCATATATATTTCTACCTTTGTCCTCTTCAATATGTAGTAATAGCAATATTCCTAATTTAGACAAAGGCATTTTAGACCTGTGCTATATATATATATATATATATATATATATATATATATATATATATATATATATATATATATAAATGCAATATTTGGGGAAATGATTTAGCATTTATGTACATGTTACTTTTAATTCCCTAAAAGGGAAGCAGGATTTTATTAACATCCCTCACCCCTGACAAATCTGTAAGACTATTTTTTATTTCCATTTGATATCTCCAATACCTATGTATTTAAGATTGAGGTTACATGTGTCTAAATATCAGTTATCCTACATTTTTCTTCCAGTTAACAGATCCAGAAGCAAATTAATTTCATGATTTACATTCATACATAAGACACTGGTCCAACAAAAACACACTAAAAGATCCCAAATCTTTCCGATGATAGTTTTGCCAGACATACAAAGATTCCTGAAATTGTTTGAACTTAAAAGTTTTCCAAAGGTCTTAATTCACATTCTGATCTCTTTTCTCGTTCTGTTCATCTTTAAGCGTCACAGTGTGAAATAGACTGAACATAACGAGCAATTAGGAGCCCAATACATTTCATTGCTGAAGGATTGAGCGAATAGAAATCATGCAATTCTGATTCAACCAGTCATAAGATCAATATCAGAACTTTGAGAAATCCCAAGGATGGTAAACCTTGTATATTTGCCCTTAGAGCAAAATTCTCCCATTACTATCAAATCTATTTGTAGCCTAAGATGAAATGCAGCAAAGCGCCCAATTTTGATTAGACATAGAGAGGCCTGATGTAAATCCTGGCTCTGCCTCTAGACAGCTGATGACCCTGGTTCTGACATTTAACTTCGGCCTTCTCAATTTTTTTACAGTAAAATTGGAAGAATAAAATTGGCTTCATAGGCAGTTTTGAAGGCCAAAAGAAAAATATGTATGAAAATACCTATGCCTGGCATATAGTTTTATGTTCCATGTATAATTCCTATATATATTGATGAATATAGGATAAAGTTGTTTTATTTTCTGTTCTCCTTCATCTCATGCAAAAAAAAAGATATGCATATGGTATTGGATAATACTTAATCACTCCCATTGACCAGGATTGACAATATATGTCAGTTAATGCACACAGACCTTAAAAGCTTTAAACAGAAAGAAATATCACATCAGTCTTCCTTCTTCTTTTTTCTTAAGTCATCTTATAGAGGATGCCTTTGAAATATGTGACAATTTAATAGTATCTTACATATTCAATAAAGAAAATATAGCTGCTGAAACACTGACCATTCAAATATTCGTACAACCATACCATAAAATACTAGGATCTTGACAGTTTGGGCTGAAGTGGCCAATTAATCTTTGAAATTCTGAAGCAAGCTCTGCTAACTTTCAGGTTAAGAAATGTCTGAATCCTATGTATTCAGGTTCAACATGGAAATGTTCCAACTTCAATGACAACCTACTCATCTCCTACTGCGTCTTAAATTCCTGGTAAAGCTTGAATACCTTGTGAGTTCACAGTTACTGAGCACCTACTATGTGACAAAGACTTTCATGCTTTCCATATTTTAACTCATTTAACCAAAACTGCACAGTTTTGACATAGAAACTCCTACCTCATTTTACACATGAAGATGGAGAGAGAGGATCTGAAACCAGAAAATCTGGTTCTTGAATATCTGCTTTTAACTACTATGGAAAATAAGGAGCAAAGATTAATTTTTTTCTGTGGTTTTATTGATGGACAAGGGAGAAATATCCTGTAGGTTGGGGGATGGGGAGAAGACACAAATTGCTGAAACCAAGCAAGTATCATGTAAAGAGGTACCAAGTGAACAACTCTGCAACATCACAGTTTTGTCAAGGCAGGGGGTCCTCTTGGAGTCATTCTAATAAATGTCTCTATTCCCCAAGGACTTACTCATGAAGGCAGCATGTCTCAAAGACACCACCTGGCATCTCTTCTGAGGATTTCTGCCCCATAAACACTGATCTAGGGCTATACATAAAACTGCATGTGGAGCTAACTAATAGCATCCTTTACTGATAATTTATTAGTCTGTAACATAATCCATTTTAGAAAGTGCTAAATAAATACAGTATAATCATTTTTATAAATATTCTGTTATCTCTATTAAAGACTGTAGTTAGGGGTAATGAACACATTATATTCTGACATCCTTGCACGTGTAAATTTTAAGTGCTATCGAAATGCCCTATTTTTTTCCTATGGTAAATGCCAGGTTGTTGACAAATATTTTATTAGATATAGCTAAGCATGGAATTAAAGAATACTCTATTTCCACTTCAACAAACAAGAGCTATGTAATGCTGGATTCTAAGGAGCACCATAGTTTCCTTAAGTGGTTTAAAAATCTTGGAGCTATGTGTAACATCAGAAACTCACTTGGTCACATGCTGCACAGCCCAAGAACCACTCTTCTTAGAAAACAGAGTGAAAGGTGATCAGGAAGAAAAACTAATGCAATTTTCAGCAACATGGATGAACCTAGAAGGGATCATACTCAGTGAAATAAGCCAGAAGGAAAAAGAAAAATATCGAATGGTATCACTTTTAGGAGGAATATAAGAGAGCCAAATGAGAAATCAGAAGGAGAAAACAGCACACAAAACATGAACAAAAGCAAAAACTAGCAGGCAACCACAAATAAGAGACATTCTACAGGGGAGGGGGAGGAAGAGAGACCAAAATAGAGGAGAAAAGAGCACAAGGGACTATGGTGATGGTTCACAGGTGAATTGGTGGTGGGAAACTTATGGGGGTTACACAATAATGTAAAGGACATAAATTAAATAAAGAAGACCAGAAACCAACAGCATCCTCAGGAGGTATTTAGTCCTAGAAAAATTAATATAGATCATGTATATCTTGAATCCTGACATAAGCTATTAATACTCAGTCTTATTTCATTGATAATATTTTCTATAACCGGATGAGGTTACTAGAAATATATAGTATTAACTGCCTACCAAATTTGCTAATTTTCAGTGCACTTATCAATGACTGTTTCATTGAGTAGAGAATGGTAAATGTGGTGTCAAGTTCATGGGCTAAATGCCATCATGGGTCAACTTTCTTATTTCCCAAACACACATTATGCTAAAAACTAATAACTGCTTTGAAATATTATCCTTTGCTGACAATGAAACCATTTCAGTTTTTTTACATGATTGATTCTCTTTTAAGTCCATATTGCCCAGGTCCTACTAACTCCAAATCAGCAAGTATGATGATTACATGACAAAAGCATCATTTCCTATTCATGCAGTCATTCAAAAATAATCTTATGGATGCAAGTAAGGTAAAAAAGAAAGTGAGAAGGAGAAAATCCTTGCATTCATGCATTTTATATTGGAAGAGGAGAAGCAGACAGCAATCATATAAATGCAAATGATAAAACTTTTATGGAAAAAAATAGTCACAAGAAAATGTTGAAATTTGAAATGTTTAAGTAAGGTGTCAAAGAGGTTGCCCTAAAGAGCTGGAAGTTTGACTGAAACCTGACTGGTGAAATAAATCTGACCCATCAGAGAAAAGAGGGTTTCACCCATAGGAAACTGCAAGTTCAAAGGTTCTGAGAAATGTTACATGCTACACCTGCCAGTAGCAGTGCAGACAGTGTAGATGGCACAGAATGAAAGCAGCAAGGAATCATTTGAAATGCCTCCTCCATCATGTAGAGCTTTGAGAATATAGTAAGAAATTGGAAATACATTTCATTGACAATAGGATGTCTTGGGAGGGTTTTAAAAAAAGTAGTATGATTTGATGTACATTTTAAGAAAACTGTGGTTGTTGACTTGAGAATGGCTTAGGGATTTGGGGGTAGAGACAGATAGGACATTTGAAAGAGCAGTTAGAAGACTTCTGATGTTGTAAAAGTAAGAGGTGATATTGACTTCATCAGTGCAGTAAAAGGATATAGAGAAGTAAAAGAAGTAATCAGATTTGGAAAGACTTTTGAAATACCACAAGGAAGACTTCTTGATGGATTATGTATAGGGATGTTCGAGAAACTGCATCACGCAGCATTAGCACCTGTTCTAGACTATAAAGTCCTCATTGAGTTGTTCACTGAGCTTCCTCTAGCAGGAAAAAACAAAAACAAACAAACAAACAAAAAAAAAAAACACTGGACTTCTAGCAAGAAAAAGGTACACAACCATGAGCGTTATAAAGAAATACAGTGGAATACGTTTTCTTTTTGTTTTGTATTGATGAGTTAAGAAAATGGGCTGAGTGTAGGTTAATCTACTTAAGAGTTTACATGCTAAAATGAAATTTACTCGAACTTTTCATCTGCTTTACTCTTATGGCATTAAATGAAAATGCAAAACTCTCAGAACATATGTCAGAACATATTGGATTCTCAGTGTCTGATTCTTCACTGGTTTCATCACAAAACCTAATCTCTAGATTCTTGGCCAATTAAAATGTTCCATCTTCATTTTCTCTTGTGCTTTTTTTGCTCAAGCAGTTGAAATTCCATTCTTCTCTGTACACAGTCCTTATGATTTTTTAAATTGGCTATTTTCAGTGAAGTGTTTGACTTACATCAGAATGTGACATGATTAGCTTGTCAGACATGTCAATGACAGTTAATATTTAATTGATTTTTGTGAGAATCACTTTCAGCTGTCCTAAACATCTATCTTACTGTTTTCCCTAAATCTAGACTGACCAGTTGAAAGAAAAGTACTATTATTCTGGTCCCCAACAGAATTACTCGCACTTAATTACAGTTTGGTGTATGGTCAGCAATCCACACTGACTGTCATTATAAGAAATGGCCTCTGAACTTTATCATATATCCATTTTCAAGATTTATAAACGAGTTTATTCCATCACAATAAGTCCATTTTATAAGGTGCTCCCCAGTATACATACATGTGTGATCACATTAAAATTGTTAGTTATGCTTTTCCACAATATTTTTTAACATTGCTATGAATCCTGTAACTCAGTGTTCCTTTTTGCATAAGCCATAAATTCTGAGATATTTTGTGTTACACAAGAAATAGATCACTAAGATTTTACAGTATGTATGCTATAACTACTTCTGTATTTTTTTGCCCCAGGTTTTATGAATTCCCTGTTATGTTCATTTTATGTGACTTTTTAAACTTCTGGAAAAAGTCAATATTGGATAAATGTCACAGCCACTCTGGATCCCAGTTTCCTCATTCCAAAACTTAAAAGTTGGATTATGAATTCTCCAACATTCTTTATTTCTGTAACCATGAATATTCAGACAGATAAAATGTGAACTTCAGCTTCAGAGACAGGGGAAGGATTTTAGCACCCCTCAAATCTCAACAGAGAATCAGCTGCTCACTCTGCCTACATGTCAAACCAGCTCTTCCTCCAGAAAATGGAAATTCAATTCCTATCTTACCCTATTAAGTAACAAAGTCACACTCATCAGAACAGTATTCTTCAAACAACATATTTGAGTTATTGGAATACAGGAGGTTATTTTAGGTGATTATAGCTCCTCAGTAATATGTAACCAACACCTAAGTAGTTCAGTATTTAATTGAACCCTGAAATGGATAAAAAAGAAAAATTTGGCATCAGTCATAAATTCCAAGGGAGTGTTTTGTTTTGGATTGAACTATTGCCAATTGCCTCTGTTCTCTACTTTGTGAATCCAGAAAATCATAAAGTAAAACTGTTCCCCACACTGGGCACTGGCTTCCATCATGCCAATCTACTATAAAAACAAACAGGAGATGCAAATGAACAAAAACTTGAAAGAAATATCACTCCATAAGTCAACAAGAAGATATAAAATAATGCAGTATTTTTTCAGCTATGTTACGCTGTGCCTTTGCCAAAAGCTCAAATCATGGCAGGCTCCAAGCACTGACTATATTTCACTATCATATATCTTCCACTTGGGTTTTTTTGAGTGATTTGCAGACTGAAAAATGGTGGGTCTGACTACATTTGAGTCTCCCATAGTACTTCAGTCCTAGTGGGACTAAGAAACAGGAACCAGCTGCCTCAAGGAGGATATCTTCCACTCCTTGGTCTTTTCTGGAGACTATTTATTGTTTTAGACACCCCTAGGCTTTTCCCCTGCACCTTGTGTGAGGAGAGCCTATTATATTTTACCCCTTGGGATTTCTGCCCAACTTATGAACTATGCCATTTACTTTACTTTCTTTTTTTTCCTAGTCTCTACCTCCTTCCAAGTAAGGAATTTACCTAAAAGTGAATGCAATGGTGATTAGCAAAAAGATTTTTTTTAATGAACTAGTATTTTCCTTGGAGGATCAATAAAATAGACATGGTAAAATTACACCTCTTGCTCTACATCTTTTGTTGTTGATTTTCCCATGTTCAAGTCCAACATTTTCCATTATTTCACTGCAAAACAATATCAAGGAGAAAGCTGAAATACTATGAACAGATGCTTAATCATTGACTTTACACTAATTTCTATTAACCACACTCTTTTGGTTAGATTCCCACATAGACAATAATAGGAGGGCATAAATATTGGTGACTTGGAAAAACAACATCTTCTCAAAAACTGTACTGAACAAGTTGAACACTTATGTTTATATCATGGTCTCATGCAAAATTAAAACTTAATACAGGCCTCAAAAATTCCTTGTATTCCTTAATATGTTGCAAACATATTAAGTACATTTTATATTACTCACACATAAAAGAAATACAGATTAAAAATAAAAATTTCTCAGGGACTTTTGATAAAAATTCACATTGATCCTAACACTAAAGTAGGTTTGTTTCAATTTTCCTTTGGATCTACTAAGTAAAGGGAAGGAAAATGAGAAAACAAGGAAAGAAATACGTAAGGATATTATGTGGCATTCTCTCTGTTTGAAAGACAAGTAAACTTAGAGAACTCAGAAACTCTCTCAGCTCACCCTTACTATAATGTGTCTGATTTTTCTAATTGCTGCCCTCTAACTTTCAAATTGCACATCTTGCTGTATTTGACCTCTGTCGAACTGCTAACTATTTAAAAGGCTATTCAGAAAAATAAGCTTTTTAAGTATTTTAACAGTTTCACATTAATTTAAAAGATTAGGATGGCATAAGCATGAGACTTTAAAACAGATTCAGACCAAAATTTCAAAGACTCAACGACCTTTTCCTAAATAAGTGTGTGAAAATAGTGACTGGTTAAAATGGCTTCAGGACTGACAGATGTGGTTTTAGTAAGAACTTCAAAGATCTCAAAATAGGCAAAGTTCTACTTCTATATTTTATTTCCGTTCCATTTAGTTATTATTTTTCTTAAAGAACAAGCTTGAGAGGCACATTCAAAGACTATATAAAATGGATTATTGAAACTTCTATAACGATTCTCCTATATTAAAAATCAGTTGAATTTAAAAAGGAAAAGTCATTAAATCACGTGAAGTGATACAGCCAGCCCAGGCATCACATGGTCCCTCAGCAAACTTTTCAGTCATGTGCATGAATATATTGCTGAGTTAGATTAAAACTCCCCTCAGCACAGATTGTGTTGGCACACCAAATCAAGAAGGACACGTCACTGTGTGGTGAAGCTAGGACATTTTTGCTTTGAACCTTCCTTTTCAGCGTTCTATTAACCTTGGGCCTCAGTCTACCCTCCCCTTCGGCTTCATTGGCCTTCAAGCATCCCACTTTATAAAACAGCAAAGTCCCCCTTAATGGTTTGCATTTGCAAATACAAAATTAGTTGTACTCTATTGCGAAAAAGCACTTAATTGATATGTGTATGAATTTGTATTTTAAGTGTGAATATTCTATTTTTCCTCCTACTGAAGTAATTTCAGGCTTCAGTAGTTATTAAATCTGATTTAATTCTTCTGTGATGACCAGGGGAAGGCTGGCATGTGGAGGGAGGTCACTGACATGTCCTGATTCCCTGGGATAACACACAGTTCAGATTATTTGGCTAGAAACTTAGCAAGAGGTACAAGACACTGTGGCCCTTCATTACCAATTCTCCCAAGCCCTGAAGCACTTCCTACCTTTCTTCCAGGCTTCTAGAACTCTCCTTCCCTTTCTGGAGAGTCTTGCTGTCTTCTAACCACGCCTTATTGCTGACACATGTACATTTCCTTTTCTGGTCCCATTTGACTTTACTGTAGCTTAGTTAGTCTTTAATTATATTTTATACCATAATATTCCCATTATGTTGACTTGGAACACAGCCCTGTGCCTCTAATATTTATGGTTCCCATTTAGCTCTGCCTTTCTGGGAGAGCCCGAGTTTCAAATACTCTGCCCTATGTCCTCATAAATGTACTTATACTTATCAAACCATCTGTCTTGGATTTTAGTTTCTAAGATAATGTCTTGGCACCATGGGTTGCAATTTGAAATGCTTTTTTTTCTCATGGAAATAATATTATAAATATTGGTCAGACTCCCAGGCAAGGCCCAAAGCTCAATTAACCCATACTTGAATACAATACAGATATCATTAATGAATTATTTTTCAATTTCTCTATATGCCTATACTGATATCATGGTGGACAGGGGGTTAGAGAGCATCTCAGTATTGTGAGATAATTAGAGTAATGGGCTAAGACCAAAGAAGAACAGAGTAGTGGCAGAAGGCAGGTGATGCTACAGAAAATACAAATAACTAATACTAGTTATATATATGTAAATTAAGCATTTTCAGATTTTAAGTACCAAAATATATTCAGTTCTCATAAATAAGGAAAGTTTTGTTATCAGGGGAGACTCTCAGTCACCAGAGAGCTGAAGTCATGGAAAAAATCTAGAGTGAACCCAACAATAGAACAACAGCAGAGGAGTCTCTAGACCCAGCAACAGCTGCAGATCTGACTGTCACTTTATGGCCTCACTTTTGGTCACTAAGCTACTCTCTATTTTGCTTCTTTCACCTTCTCGTATCACTATCAGATTATCATGCTATTTGGCATTAAAAATGACAAGGAGAGACATTGCTTTAGACACTCTCCACTGAGTGCAGTGAGGACCACATCAAAACTGCTGTCTACTCAATTGACAAATGTTTTTGGGATTTCCACCAATCCTTAATCCACTTAGTTGTGGTGAGGTCACTGAATTAAAGAAGCCATATGTCCTGATTTGTCCAAAACAATCCCAGCTCACACTTATTATCCTGCTATCAATATAGCATCCCTTTCATTATCAAATTGCTTGGTTTGTATTACAAATTATATGGTTGCTATATGCAGAATCACACTGAATCAAGGCATGAGGTTTGTAGGTCAGAAAATGCCTGCAGGAGGGCAACTATTGGCATTCGTCCCAACCATCTGTCCCGTTCTGCTATCACCTCAACAAGGGCCAATCAATTAGGCTGGTAGATTACGGGACTAATTCTTACCAGTAGCATGCAACTCATCAGTCTATGTGCAAATACTGTTTTATTCATTTAAATGACTTAGAGTGGCAATGCTGAAAAATCTATGGTTTATTACAGGAAAGGGATGTAATATAATAACCATTTTAAGGGGCTGTCAGCCATTTTAAGCATTCTAGAGAGGCCAAGTACAAACTCCAATTATCTTCCCTCTGCAATGTTCATAGGAGACATGCTTTCTCTTTTGGACCAGATATCACAGAACCAGGAAGTCTGAAATGGTAACTCTGCTGGACTATCTTATATTTTGCTGTTCATACATTATTTCTGCTTTATAACCAGCCCCAACAGCAGAGCCCTACAAGGGTTTCACTGAGACCAGATGCAAATCATTCAGCTAACTATTATCCATAAATAAGGCTAAAAAGCTGGTACACCTAACCCAGACATTCCTTGAGCTCTACTTTAAAACAAATCTGTTAATCAGTATGTTTCATGCCTTGACCAGAGATCAGTGCAGTGCAAGTACTTCATCAAAACAATCCAGGCCAGATCTAGAGTTCCTGGAATGAATTAACCTTCAATGGCAAAAACCCCTCAATAGAGCTATAATCAACACCATTTCTATCAAAATCCCAGCAGACATGTTTGTTGAAACTGAGATATATTTAAAGTACATATGGAAATTCAAACAATCCAAAATAAAAGAATATTAAATCACAATATTGAATAATATTCAATATTGAATAAACAATATTGAGGACTCTCAGTGCCTGATTTCCAGATCGACTATAAAAGTACTATCAAGACAGTACAGAGTTGAGATGAGTATAGATCACCAGGTCAATGAAACAGAATGGAGTCCAGAAATAGATCTTCACAAATACAACTAATTGATTCTTGAGAAAGACACCATGGTAATTCGCTCTTCTATTTCTCCCACTAAATACAGCTAAAAATAACACAAAGATGAGGGACAAATGGGAAGCTGGAGGAGGAGAAGGAGAATAAGGAAAAGAAGAAACCTAGCACATCAATAAATTCCCTAGACATTCTTTTTGTTTAATATATCCCACACTAGCTATTGGAGAACAGGCATAAACAAAAAATGTCCACTAAAAAAACATGTTCTTTCTAGCAAAAAAACTATGAAAGGAAAAATCTAGGTTTTGGGGTTTTTTTGGGGGGGTTGTTTGTTTTTTTGTTTGTTTGCTTTGGGGCTTTTTTTGTTTGTGTTTTTCAGTCACTCTATTTTCTCTGCTATTCAGCTTTGATAACTTTTCACCCTCTCCTGGAAGTCACAGGGTGCTCATGTTCTCTACCCCCACCCACTGTGATAGTGTCAGAGAAGTCTTAGTGCTGGGACTTTTAATTAAAGTAATGAGTAGTGTGTTAGGGACTCAGGTGGCAATAAAAGTCTCCAATAACATGTCACCAGAATTTCAGGAGAGGAGAAAGAGAACAGGACTGAAAAGTATTAGAAACAATGATGGCTGAAAATTCCTGAAATTTGCCTTCTCCTCTTGCATCTCTTTTCTGATATCTTGTGGTTGAAGTCAAAAGTATGAGATTGGAAAAAATGCCTTTGTAATAGTTGGGATAGTCAGGCCAATAAAACTTCCATAATAAGAAAACAACTCACCTCTTATTTAGTGAGGGTCCTGAAATCCAGAATTAGACTGCTGGGCTTGTATTTCAACATTCTACCATTACTTGTGTAACACTGCAGAAGTGACTTAATTTGTGCCTCTTTCTCCATTTGTAAAATGAGAATAATACCTCAAAGGGTAGTTGTTAGGGTCAAATGCAATAATGCATGTATAGTATTCAATGGCACATGGTGAGTGCCAGGCTGATATCAGCAATTATCTTGTTATTTGTAAGTGTGTGTGTGTGTGTGTGCGTGTGTGTGTGTGTGTGTGTGCATAAAGTTGGGGGCAGATAGCTTTTAGCTAAATGTTGTAACATGTAAGTTGATATGTTAAGCAAATTATCATAAAAGTAGTTATTGAGAGTAATTTTTTTCTTTTCTAAATAATCCAATTTTAGTATACTTATGACTAATAAATTTGTAATATTTTATTGTAAAAATAAATCTCAACTCATACTTTATACCATATAAAAATTAAAAACAAAAAGCATAAAGCTTCTAGAAAAAAAAAGAGACTATCTCTCTCACAAAAATATGAGGGTAGAAAATACTAATCATTAAAAACAGAAATGATAAACAATGTTTTTGTGTCCTTTGGGTATATTCCTAGGAGTAGAATTGCTGGGTCATATGGAAGCTCCATTTTTAGTTGTTTGAGAAACTGCCATACAGCTTTCCATAGAAGTTGGACCAGTTTGCACTTCCACCAACAGTGTAGGATCGTTCCTTTTTCTCCACATCCTCATCAACATTTGCTGTTATTCTACTCCTAGCAATATACCCAAAGGACACAAAAACATTAATCCAAAAGGTCACATACACACCTATGTTTACTGCAGCGCTATTTGCAATAGCTAACACATGGAAATAACCCAAATACCAAAAAATCGATGACTGGATCAAGAAGATGTGGTACGTGTATACAATGGAGTACTATTCAGCAATCAAAAATGATAAACTAATTTTATGATAATTTTTTTAAATGATAAACGCAATTCTCAGCAACATGGATGGAGCTAGAAGGGATCATGCTCAGCAAAATAAGCCAGAAGGAGAAAGAAAAATAAAAAATGGTATCACTTATAGGAGGAATATAAGCGAGCCAAATGAGAAATCAGAAGGAGAAAATAGCACACAAAACATAAACAAAAGCAAAAACTAGCAGGCAACCACAAATAAGAGACATTCTACAGGGGAGGGGAAGGAAGAGAGACCAAAATAGGGGAGAAAAGAGCACAAGGGACTATGGTAACGATGCATGGATGAACTGGTGGTGGGAAACCTACAGGGGATACACAATAATGTAAAGGCTATAAATTAAATAAATAAAAAATACCCAACATTATAACTTTAAAAAAAAGAAAATGAAAATGCAAGCGACATGCCAGGATAGAATATTTGCAAAATATAAAACTGTTAAAATCTATCTACAAGCATTAAAAAATCCTCAATCTCAACAGTAATCAGAGAAATACATGTTTACAATTGTATAAAGTACCACTCACACCCACCAAAACAGTCAAAATATAAGGCAGACAATAACCAGCAAGAACTCAAGCATGCCGGACACAGTGCAAAATGGTACATCCACTTTGAAAACAGTTTGATAGTGTCGTAATGCACCTACCCTCTCATCTAGAACTTTTTTTTTTTTTTTACATACAAGCTGGGGTACAGGCCAGAGGCGTGGGGTGGCGAGAGGGTTCACCAGAGACAGAGCGGGTAGCAGAACAGCAGATCAGAAATACACTGCTGAGGGGAGCAGCGGGCAAGGCAGGAGAGGTCTGCCGCGCCATGTGGGATTCTCCCTGGCCGGGTGTGGAACTCGCGTCACCGCTGCCTACAGCTCCACAGCGCAGCGCTTAACCGCTGCGCCACCAGGGAGGCCCTCATCTAGAACTTTTAAGTCATGACCCAAAAGAAATGGAAATACAGTTTTACAAAAAGACTTGAGAATATTCATTGCAGCTTTTTCCCATAAAATCCAAACACTAAAGCAAAAAATGGCAATCAACAGAATAGATAAATACCTTGTGGTATATTTATATGATGGAATATCCCTCTGCAATTAAAAGGAGCCTAATACAACACTCTGAGTTAACATCAAAAATATTATGTTGGGGCCTCCCTGGTGGCACAGCGGTTGAGCGCTGCGCTGTGGAGCTCATCAGCAGCAGCGATGCGAGTTCGACGCCCAGCCGGGGAGAATCCCACATGGTGTGGCAGACCTCTCCTACCTCTCCCGCTGCTCCCCTGAGCAGTGTATTTCTGATCTGCCTGTTCTGCTCCCCACTCTGTCTCTGGTGAACCCTCTCGCTGCCCCATGCCTCTGGCCTGTACCCCAGCTTGTATGTATAAATAAATAACTCTTTAAAAAAATTGAACAAAAGAAGCCAGAGCAAGTAAAGCACACACTGTATGATTTCATCTCGGTGGAATTCTAAGAGAAGCACAACTAATTTATGAGGATAGAAATCAGAATATTGCACACAAATTACTAGAAAGGGGTCAAAGGAGTTTCTGAAGTAAAATGTTCTATATTTTAATTCAAGTAGTGTTTCTACATATATACATGTCAAATCCCATCATAATGTACAATTAAATGTGTATATTTGACTGCATATATATTGTACTCAATAAAAATTCTAAGAGTAAAACAGATCATTTTATAAAATTATGTAGTATCATGAAAATAAAATTTATGCTGTAATGTTCCATCATTAGAAAGTACTGATACACATTGAGGATATGCTTACAAATGTTCAAGAAATAAGAGTGTACTAGAAAAATTAAACCAAAATATCACTGTCTCATTTTGCCAACTGCAAACAGCATAATTATTGTGCCTAGCAATTCATCCTCATGTTTTATGCTTTCTGTATTTATGCCTCCTTTTTGCTGACTCTTCTCCCCCCTCTTTGTTTCCTATAGTCTGTACCCTACCAGTAATTGAGAGTCCCAAATGTTAAAACATATGTGTATGTATGCTTGAAACAGAAGAATATCATACAAATGTATAAGTAGCCTGATAACTTCTTGACCTTTGGCTAAAATCAAGTATCATAACAGTGATCTGAAATTAAGCTACTTAACATAATTTGGTAGGTTTTTCTCATACTGTGCCCCCAAAATTCAAGACTGTGTAGTCCTGGATCACAATGACTTTATGCCAAAGTATACATTTGTTGTTTCACTCCTCATAAGTACTACCATAATGAGAATCCTAAGATTTCATTTTCTCATCTTAATAGTTTACATGTTTCTGTGGTTAAAACTTTGCCCATTCACTTTACTCTCTATTTCAATTCTATTCCAATTACTCTCTATTCCAATTCTAAGATTTCTGTTTGGAATCATCTTCAACAATCCTGACGCACAATTCATCTATATTGGAAAATGAAAGCTTCATAGTGAACAGAACCAATACTAAAATAACTAACTTATTCAAGCACTTACGAAGAATTCATAGTCAGATACAAATTAAATATACAAGCCTACTCCCAGTATTCAACAAATATTAAGTTCCTATTATGAGGAGACAAAAAGGTGAACAAAAACTGTCAACAGTCAGACTTCAAGTAATCTACAAGACAGGCCTCCCTGGTGGCCTAGGGGTTAAGTTTCAGCGCTGTCACCACTACAGCAAAACATGGAGGCCTGAGTTCAATCCCCGGCCAGGGAGCTAACCCACTTAGGGTGCAGCAGACCTCGCCCGTCTGGCCCACTGCTCCCCTCAGCAGTGTATTTCAATAAATCTTCCTGTTCTCCCCATTCTGTCTCTAGTCAATCCTTTCTCTGTCTCTCTCTCTTCCTCTCTCTCTCTCTCTCTCTCACATACACACACACACACACACCCACACCCACACACACACACACACACACACCTGTGACCTATACCCCAGTTCTTCTTCTACACAAAAACAAATAAAATCTTTTTTTAAAAGTCTATAGGATAGCAAAGAAGACATACACACAAAAAAGAAATAGTTTTACTAACATTTCCTGAGTACTTAACTGAGTGTCTTTTACTGTACTAAAATATTTTACTTACATTGTTTAATCTTCAAAGCAGGAGGAAGTTACTACCATTCCATTGTGCTGACATGGAAACTAACGTTCAGAGATTCAATAACTCACTCATAGCTAATTACTGGAAAATAAAGAATTGAAACTCCAATAACTTAACACTAAGCTGTACTATAAGCCCCCTACACTATTACAATATGTAAGCCAATGTCAGAATTCCTTAATCTTTTTAAGCTAATTTTTAAAAATTAAACTTTTTAAATTTTTCTATTCTCAGCACATAGTATGTGGGACATAAATTATTGATAAATGTTTTGTGATGTGCATTAAGCTATTGATATAAATCAAAATGAAAATGCATTCAATATCTATTTTCTTGTAGACTCTGTGCTATTTTCTTTACATAATACCCAACTGAATTCTCACAGAAGCCCATGACATCATTATTATCATAGCACTATTGCAGTTGAGAAACTGTGCAAGCTAAAAAATGTACCCAAGGAATACACAACAAGAGTTGGGGCTGTGGTTTGTACAAAATGTGACATTAAGACTCCAGAAGTTACACCCCATTAATGTTTTCTGAGACAGTAGCAAATCGGTAATGTATTTATATCCCAAAGAAGACCAAATACACATTTTTATATTACAATATCTGGAGTGGAGCTAGCAGTAACACCAAAAGGGGTTCCTGTGTCTGATTTCTGTGAGGTCACCTGTACCAGCCAGACCTTCTTTAATGCTAACTTTGCCTTGGGGGGAAATCTTTTAGCAATTGCCAGAAGTGTTTCTTTCCCAACATCCAATCTTGTTATCCTCACCTAATCTGAAAGATGCAAGGCAATTCACTTCTAGCTGTAGTCTCAAGTCCCCTGCCTCAGCTAATTTTTCCTGTTCTGAAAATAAAGCCACTGCTAACATCTTGTTGGGAATTGAAAGACAAACCTCACTTTGCCTCCCCGAAGCTAAGTCCAAGTGGAACAATTCTTCCCTTAACAGAGGTATTTTCACCTAATTAAGTGCGAAATTAAAGCTTGACTCTTCCCAGCTAATTTTCCTAACTCTGACTTGTTATTCATTAAAAACCAGCCAGAAATGCTACTCTTTTTAATTGTCTGGAGTCTTTATTTTCTGTCTCAAAGTAGAAAAAAATAATTACCTTAAACCAATGATCGTCTTTTGTTCTGCAGTGTGAGTGGGAGATCGCCAGTTCCTCCAAAATGTTTACTACGAACCTAAGTTTCATATAGAAAAACAAGGCTGACAAATCTAGGTTTAAAATCTAGCACCATTACTTATTCCTTATATAATGACTGGTCAAATATTTAATAACAACTTTGAGTCTTACATCTTCACCTACAAAATGGAAATATTACTTAATACACCCTAGGACTATGGCATGGCTTATTTATGGTGTTTAGCACAGGTTCTGACATAAAATGTATATATTCAAAAATATTAGCATCTCTCCTCTTTACCTTTTTATTCATGCATAGCCAACATAAATTCCAGTCTAAAGCTATCTGTTAATCCAAGCTTAGCTTTTTTCAGGCAATATTCTTTTCTAGAAGCCTTTAAATGTTATAACATACCTAAATGAATATGACACTTCCTTTCAAATCCAAACCAACACTGATAGCATGGAAATCAAATTGGTTGACAACATGAAACCAGAGAGAAAGTTAATACACTGAATTCTAGATTTAAGACCAAAAAGGATTTCATCAAATCTAATTACGAATTGACTCTAACTGGAATTTAGAATACATAAGTAAATCTAGAGCACAAGACCAAAAATATTGCATCATATACCATAGCTTTTTGAGGATTAAATTTTCTACAAAATTAGTAAGAATCAACAGTCAGTGCGTTCTTTTATACATGCTAAAAAGAACTACGTTATCAAGATGCATGGTTTTGTCTTTTTCCTGACCCTTTATTTGGTTTCTCTACATTCCCCATACAAGCAAAAACATCTGATAATCATCTTTTTCCGTCTGACTTATTTTGTTCTGCATAATCCCTTCAAGCCCCATCCATTTTGCTGTGAATGGCATGTGTTTATCTTTTTTGACAGCTAATTAGCATTCCACTGATGGTTCATAAGTGCTTCGGTGGAGGAAGAACTAGAGAGACTACACCTGAGGAGGGAAATCAAGTACTGTACAAAAATTAACAATGATGTAAGAAAATAAATTAATTTTAAAAAGATGTATGATATGCTTTAACCCATCTTCAAAATGTGGAGGTTGCACCAAATTTTATTTTATCTTCATTACTGGGTATAAGTATAAGACAAGGAAGATTATCCTGAGCCAATCAGAACACTTAGATACAATTTGGGTATTAGAACCAATGACATTTTGGAATGTTAGAATAGTGCTGAAAACAGTGGCAGAGAGTGTAGGAAGAATCAATGCAAAGGCATATGAACTACGGTCAAAGTCCCAGAGGAGAAGGAAGGCTTGTGTGGGACATAATAACTGATCTCATATATTATGTCAAAGAGAAATGGGAACTTTTTCCCTATGTGCCCCATGGGAAAGCACAAAGAGCAATGAGTATAATTTTCTAGGAGTCAGATTTTGTTTTAATATAAGTAAAAACTTCTTAACAATTTTATCTATTATTAAACTTAGCAAACTACATTATCTAAAAAGTTTAAATAACTGATGGTTTTAAAATAAAACCATTAGGGTTTTCTGTCATCAGAAAATGACCTCCAGTGTGCTTGATAACTAATTCACTTACTTTAGGATATAGGGTTTTTTCCCAGCCCCATCTTGGATCCTCTTGGATCTACTATAATGAAAAGTAGGCCTAGAATTACAGCTGGGAAGTATAAAAATATGTGAAAGTCTTTTTTTTTTAAATATTTATTTACTTATGCATACAAGATCTGGGGTGCAGAAGTGTGGGGGAGGGGTGAGAGGATTCACCAGAGACAGAGTGGGGAGCAGAACAGGCAGATCGATGGAAACACACTGATGAGGGGAGCAGCGGGTGAGGCAGGAGAGGCTGCTGTGCCATGTGGGAATCTCCCCCACCAGGCAGTGAACTCACGCTGCAGCCGCTGATAGCTCCATAACACTGATACTTAACCCCCAGCACCACCAAATAGGCCCAGTATGTGACAGGTTCTAAATAAAACTCCCTACATATATTTTTCTTAAAATTATTTTCTTAATTATTAATTCATGATCTGACAATTGCTAATAATTTACAATGGCTTATATATACTGAGTTCCTAAAATATTCTTCCTAGAATATTCCATTTGATCCTCAATACAGTACTTTAGTTAGTAAACTAATACTTTTAACTATTGAGTGCTATTGTTAACCATTTTACAAATGAGGAAGCAAAGAAATAAAGTAGTATCACTATTTATTCATTGTTTTCTTCATGCTTTTCCTTTGGGCACATAGAATAAGAGTCTAATGTCTCTGTTAAAATATATGAGGTTAATAATATTGTTTAACAATTCAATAACATACATAATAACTAGAAGTGTCAAGAGTCACACTCTAGCCTCTGGAATTTCAAAGTCCAAGATCTTTATTTTTATATATTACAGCCATAAGACACAAGAGCACCAAGAGAATCATCATTTTTTTTCTATTACTGGAAACTTAAAAATAAAATTTTGACTCTCAAAGGGAAAAATAATGTTCCAACTAATTTTCAAGCCATAATTTATTGATTTTCTGCTTACATAAGGTATTTATAACCACTGGTGAATTTTGGTGGGTGAAAAAAATAGTCTTAAAGCTTGATTATTATTCATTAAAAACAAGGGTCTTAGATATATTTGTAATTCATTGCCTGACTATCATATAAAAATTCTAACTACCTAAAGGGAAATTAACAATTTCTAGTCAATAAAGTTCTACAACTGTATTTAGGTATTGTATATACATCTCAATATTAAAATAACTTTCCAAGGTTATTGCTTCTTGGTACAATTCAGATTCACATTTACTAAGTACTATTAGGTGACATTAAATGCAAGAGAACGACTTTAAAATGATGACTAAGACATTGTCCTAATCTGGAGGAGTTCAGAATTTCTGGTGGTCACAGACAATATAGTAATAAATTACCAAAATGAAGAAAGTGATGACAGAGACAAATCCAGAATGTGATGGGGAATACACAAAAAAATTAAATTGCATTAAGATTCTAACTTACAAATAATAAATTATTCAACTTTTCTAAGTTAAAAGTTTGTGATAAAATACTGAAAGGACTCTGAAACACAGAATCAGAACAAAAAACAGATGCAGGAAACAAAGCTATTGTGTGAACATTAGGGACTGGAAAGGGAATTCAGTAATGTGTGTGTGTGTGTGTGTGTGTGTGTGTGTGTGTGTGTGTGAGTGTGTGTGTATGTGTATCTCTCCCTCCACCTCTCTTTCTCTCTCTCTGTCTCTCTCTCTCTCTCACTCATTTCCTGTCTCTGCTTGTCTTTCTGTGTATAAAGCAATAAAGTTCTCTTTATAGATGACATGATCATGTGTATAAGCATAATAATATATTTTTAAAATATCAAATATTTATACGGTAACAAACTGAGGGCCACACAACAATAGTGGCCTAGCTTATCTTCCGCTATCATTTTACTTCTACCATCCTATCTTAGCTAAGGACAAAATTTACTGAGTTTGCCAATCTGTTGTAAGTCCTCTCACTTGACATCCATTTTATCCAAAGAACTGTCCAGGAAGAGAATCTTCCTTGAAGCATGTATAGAGCTGGTGCCTACTATATAAATCAAATCAGTAGAGAAATGGATTTGCTTCATATGTATTAGAAATCCACATTTGTTTTGTGGATACAGGGGTATTTTTTACACCTGGACACAAGCCTATCAGTACAAAGATGTTCATCACATCAACAGTAAGCAGAGCAAACAGAGAATAAATTCTCTTATTTTTAAAATAAGAGTAAAGGAATGGAACCTCCATCTACCTTAAAATTAATATTCTAGAGTCTGGATCACAAAGTGTATACTCATCCCAGGATAACTATGTTTTTCTCTCTTTCAAAATATTTTGTTCTTGTTCACACACCAAACACTTCTGTGCAGGCTTCCCAGGGAAATTCTATTTCAACTTCAGAAAGTTGTTAACATAAGGCTGAGCCTGTCCTGTGACCTTATTATGACTGTTTGTTCAAATCTCTTACAGACGCAGGACAGGAGAAAGTTGAGAAATTGTATCTGATACATACACATGTAGTCTCCATAACATGCTAACCTTGGAAATGGTGGAGGCTAGAGTCCTGGAAGGAAAGCAAAAACAGTGAACCACTCCAATTCCTTTCCACCATGTCAATAGCACTGGTCAACAAATTTTTACAAAAGTCATGTTACTGAAATAAAAATAGTAATTTCCTATCAATTTGCATGTGCTCAACATGAATATGACAGTCAAATTCTAATTTTGGCTCTATTTTTTTTGTAATCTGCAATAAATAGATGTTTACATCACGAAATGCATGCCAACAGTAATAGGCCTATGGTTAATACCTGTAAAAAATCAAGTCATAGACTACTTCTTAGATTTCTTCACTAGTCTCTTATACAGCTGTTGAGGAGCATCTCTGGGGAGTGTCCAGCAGTAGTCAGCCAGCATTGGAGGGGACCATTTTCCCTGGTCTCTTTGTTCCACTGATGCGGTATCTTGATGAAAACGTTCACCATGTTCATCACTAACCATACCACAGTTTTCAGGGAAGAAATCCAGATGGGAATGAAGGCAGTGGATCTTTAGAGACATATTGCAGCCAAGTTTCTGATACTGCATCAGCATGTCTTCCACTAGTTCCTTGTAGTTTTCTGCCCTCACATTCCCAAGAAAGTTTGTAGACACTAGGCGAAAAGCATTCCATGCTTGTTTCGTATCACCCTGCAGCAATTTGTTGAACCAGTCCTCTTTGAAGAGCTCTCAAATCTGAGGACCCACAAAAACTCCCTCTTTAATCTTTGCTTCGCGAGTCGAGGAAATTTTTCATGCAGGTATCGGAAAGCTGGCGAGGTCCGGTCCATGGCTTTCACGAAATTCTTTACATCAAACTTAGTTTGATGTGAAGGGGAGGTAGCAGGATTTTGTGAGCCTCGGCCAGAGCTGGGTGCTGGATATTCTTCTCTCCAACTGCTACATTTTGTCTGCGAGTCCATTCCTTCCGCAAGTAGTGCAATTCACTTGCTCGGCTTGCCCACTCACATAAGAAACACATGTATTTTGTATATCCCTGCTGCAGTCCCATTAAAAGGGCAACTAGCTTCAAACCACCACAGACGTGCCAGCTGTACTTGTTATACTCAATGGAGTTCAGTAGCTGCTTTAAGTTATAGTATGTCTCTTTCATGTGGACAGCATGCACTACTGGAATAGATGGAAGACGGTTTCCATTGTGCCAAAGCACAGCCTTAAGACTCAATTTCGAAGAGTCTAGAAAGTCTCCATTCTTGTGGGTCATGAATGATTTCTAAGGCATTCATGAGGCCCTCAATATCGGAACAGAATACCAGAGTACTTTCCTTTCTGAAGAAAGGCTCCAAATGCTGGTGGCGCTTTCAATAGAAAGTAATTGTGACATCTTCTCCTAGAAGATTCCACTGTTGGGGTCTTGATCCTAGCAATTCTGCCTTGTTCTTGGATAAGTCCAAATCATGAACCAGGTCATTTAGTTCTTCCTGTGTTAGTCTGTGTGGGGTTGATGATGCACCACAGTGAAAATCTGGATCACTGCATGCTGATGGAACAGGAGAACAGGTCAGCTCACCCTTGTCCTCATCAGATGATCAAAAGAATATTCTGCTGGAGGTTCTGGAATAGGAAGTTCCTCACCATGTGGAACTGGTCTCAATGCAGACAGATGTTTGGGTAGACTATTCTCGACTTCTTTCGCTTCATTATTCCACCGGAAGGAGGAGGAACTAGGCAGAGGTAACAGTCTTTTATGTGGTTGCTTGGCTCTCTCCATACCATGGGGAGTGCAAACAGCATTGATGGTCTTTTGCCATTTAACCACCGTGAAAGCTGTGTTGGACATGTAGCACAGCATATATGCGGGGCCCAGGGCTTGATGTGGTCACCAACCTTGCATCCAAAGTCAAGATGATAAGACTTCTTCACTTGAGAAGTGATAGTTTTCTTCTGGTTGGCAAATGTCACTTCCCCACAAATAGAGCAGAAATTGTCCATGCTATTAACACACTTTCGAGGCATGACTGTTCCGTATTGTGCCTAAATGGATAAAATAATAACAGTTCTATGCAACAGTAGCTTCAACTGTCACACAAAGTCTGAAATATTTTCAATGCTCAACCTTTCTGACAGGGCTTTATAGAGTGCACTGCTGACGTCAGCTTACTTCAGCAGCCGCCTGGCAGTAGTATTGCATTGCATCAGAAAATGATGCAATCAACTCTGGCTGATGTGTGCATGATGGTATTATGCAATGCGATGCAACATTCCATCATTTTAGGCTGATTTAGGATGTTGTTGCAGTCCTACTGGATATATTTACACGGTGAAACATATAAAATGAATTTTATGAAATATCTTCAAAATGAGAGCTAATAAAAAATTTTCAGGGTTATATTCATGTTCAGCACACCAAGATACTACAGATTGGGGCCTTTTTAAGTCAGTAATGATCTCAATGTTGACCAGTGTAGTCAGTAGCTCTCCAGAATTCAAAAATAAATCTAACTGTTAAAATGCATGGTGGAAACTATTCAGAGTAATCTGAAGTTACTACTCAGAAGGATTCTTTAAAAATATTCAACCATTGATTCAAATTATTCGACCTTGTGTGTTAATTCTACATGTTGGTATGAGATTCCCTTTACCTAGGAAGGTGAAAAAGCCCATGTGTGATTCCATCTTTGGACTAGCTTGAGGCATTTGATAGAAGGCACAGAATGTATACACAATTTGAATTAAGATAAGAAATAATATCCTAAAATATATAATGAAAACATTATATACATGTGTATATATGTATATATACATATTACACACATGTATTATATAAATATTATTTAAAGTGGTGACAAATTAGGAACAATCAAAATATCAATAATGGGAAAATGATTATGTGAGCTGTGGTATATTCATCTCATGGGATGTTATGTGATTTTCTAAATGACATTAAAAAGTTTAGAATACCACAATGATTCATTTTAAATATAGTTAAAAAGTAGAACAAGGAGTTGTACATATGGTCACAATTTTATATATATATAAGGTCACAATTCTATATTTATAAGGCACAATAAATGTTTTTTAGTATTCTTTTACTCATCCAGTGTTTCTGGTTTGCTTTACCTACATTTTTATATTATGAAATAGTTGTAAAGCCATATTTGAAGAACAAATCGTCAAAATCCATTAACAGTGTTGATGGATTTTTATAACCCATAACTCCACTCCTGCACACGTGTAGCCAAAAGAAATTTTCACACCTAGACACAAGCCTAAGTACAAACAGATTCATTACAGCATCAATAAGCATGAAGCAAAGAGAATAAACTCTGTTGTTTTTTTTTTTTAAACAAGAGTAAAGTTGAATAACTAGAGATGTGTCAACAAAGGTAAATCTCAGAAGCATAATGGTGACCAAAAGGAAAAATAAAATGAAATTGCAGAAAATATGACATTCTTATAAATTTCAAAATGTCTCAAAAAGTAGTATTTATCACTTAAGCATGTTTATTGCTATAGTAAAGGAAATAACAAAAGAAATGAATGGATAGGGTTAATGCCAAATTCTAGATTGTGGAAATTTCTAGTAGGACAGAGAAGAGACTGGATGAGAGCGGTACACAGATTTCATCTGCTATTTCAGTATTTCATTATGCTTTTAAAAAAATGAAACAAATTATGTAAGGTTGAAAAAATTGGCAAAGCAAACGGGAATTTGAATTCTTCTTATAGGATTACCCTTTTTTATATGCTTGAAATATTCCATAATGCCAGATAAAGTAAACCTTATTTTAATATACGTGGAGAGAGAAAGAGAGTGAATTCCACTGGGGGAAAAAGTCGCAAATTTCCTTATTACCTTATACATGATAAAATTATTTTTATGTATCAAAATTTGTTGAGTTCAGAAGGTAAAAAGGGGTTTTGCTTAAAATAAGTATTTAAATGGCCAAAAATGGGGGGAAACAGAAGCATATTTGCACACAGATAGAATAACTGAACAGCAAATTGCAAATTATTAATGAAAAAAGCAAGAACCTAAGAAACTTGGAGTCTGACCAGTTTTTTAATCTGGATAATGTTCAATTACAGCTATAAGGTGTGTTTTGGGTACAGGCTCTGTACTGTATTCATACATACTGGCAGGTTTTCAATCCTAGCTTTATTATTTGTTAATTATTCACCTCAGGCAAATTATTGATTTTGATTAGGTCACCAGCATTTATTTTCTCATTGGTTAATTGCAAAAAAACATTATGAATAACTACCTCACAACTAAATCTGAGGTAGAAATAAGTTAACACACACAAAATGCTTAGAACAGTACCTAGCTCCTTTATCATTTAGATGTTAGCCTAAAGATCACTAGACGTTAGTTTAAAGATCACTACTATAAAATAACTTCACCAAAATCCCCATCTAAACACCTATTCGTGGTCTTTCATATCATAGTTTTAATCATCTTCGTTGCACTTAGCATTTTTTCATATCATTTCATGTGTTGCTTTATGTGGTATTTTCTTCCTTTCCCCAGAATAATACAAGCTCCATGAAAGCAGAGTCCTTCTCTGATCTTCTTTACCACAATATTACCAGGCTCTAAGTCAATGCCTGGCAAAAATATTTATTAAAGAACAAAGGCCCATCTCTCGAAGTAAGAAAGTCTTGACAAATGTAACTATCTATTCTTGGATACTCTTCCAGATATTATGAGAATAGTGCCAAGCCATATTTGGTTAAAAATTCTAACCCAGGGCCTCCCTGGTGGAGTAGAGGTTAAGCGCTGCGCTGTGGAGTTGTCAGCAGCAGCGACGCGAGTTCGAAGCCCTGCCGGGGAGATTCCCACATGGCATGGCAGACCTCTCCTGCCTCACCCGCTGCTCCCTTCAGCCGTGTATTTCCATCGATCTGCCTGTTCTGCTCCCCACTCTGCCTCTGGTGAACCCTCTCGCTGCCCCGCGCCTCTGGCCTTGTACCCCAACTTGTATGCATAAAATAAATAAATCTTTAAAAAAAAATACCAACTCAGTGTCAAACCTGTGCAAGCATCCCATTCAAAAGAAACTGTATCCAGCCACAGTCCTATTGAAATAGCAAAACTAAATAGTCATATTATATAATCTGACCCTGCATTCTTGGCAAAGTTGTTTGGACTAGGGATGAACAAGGAGAGTTCTAGACATTAACTATTCTTGGTCACTCATATCTTCTATTTCCTCTCAAGAGAATTTGAATGAAGAGCACAAGAGAACATTGTCATTTAACGGTGGTTGCCAAAACCAAGAGCTCTTGATATAGTAATGGAGTTGAAAGTCATGTTGAGTCATATACATTTTCAGTGAGCAGAAAAGAGAGATGAACAGAACACTAGGCAAAACAATGGTGAGAAATACCACCAGGCATCATAGAAATAATAATTCACATGCTGGTTGTCTGGTCCCAATTCTACTATAATATATAATATGAAGAAACACCCAGTGACTAGTGAGCGGCCAAGTAAATGAGGCAAATCCAATCAAAATGTAACTCTTAAATTATTAATATCCTTATGGAAGGAGGTGTCCTATGAAGTCAAATGGCATTCAAGACGTGAGAAACAGATCCACACCCCAAACTTATCTAGACCCTTCACATCATTCAACAAAGTCCTGATAAATGGTTGCTCAGTAAACTATTTTGATTTATTTCAATACTCTGTATTGATTTCAATAGAATTTCTGTGATTCTTTTCTTTTTCAATCCCATGACTATTTTTATATAGATGAGGTTTGCTTTCATATTTTCATAACACAAAATCTTAAACCAAATTTCAATAGAATAGCAATTAGTACCCAAGTTATATTCATGTTGTTGTTTTTCCCCAACTAGATATATAATACCACCTAGACAGAAGGCGAGTGTAGAATCTAAATCATTACAAAAACTTAAAAACAAACAAATAAAAAACCCACAAACTTCTCCGAATATGAAAAACAAAAGCAGCCTGAAAAATTGCTTTCTCAAAAGCTGAGAAAGTAATTCTGGAAAGTCACAGTATATTTTCCAAGAGGGAAAAAATAAAGAAAAACAACAGGTTTAATATAAAGATGGAAATAGAGTGCCAAAGACTCTTTATTTTAAAGGTACAGAGTATTATGGAATAGTCAATAAAAAATAAATGCAAAGTATCTAAGTTTCACCCTGAAACATGCCAATAAAAATTTGGCTGACTGAACATTTAATACCATGATCCAGATGCAAAAAATGTGGAAAACAGACAAAATATTTTAAATAGCATTTTTCTAACTTCCCAGGAGTATCAGAAGTCCTCTGTCCCAGTCAATTCTATGCTTCATAGTTCTAAGTTATCCAGAGAATATAAATTATCTGTTGTTAAGCAAGTAACATTTATATCACTATGCAGGTAAGAAAACATAGGTTCTATAAAATACTCTAAAAATGTAGATATGCTAATAAAATTTGCCTTTTATTTCAAAAGTTTATTTTATTATACCCTATGACTTCCAGGAACACGGTTCATTTGAATGAAAATAACAACAACATACTATGTTTGGGTTTGTGTAGTTTTTTGTTGTTGTTTTTTTTAATTTTTCTATTTTGACTGGGTTAATAAGATACAGTGAACTGAAAGCTCAGAATATGTATTGGCTTTTTCAGGATCCAAAGTTTATCCCTGGTTTCCTAGAGCACAATGAGTTAAAACAGCAAAATGCTTCACTTATCAGCACTTAAACCTTCAACAAAACATATTTAAAATCCTCTGGAAAAATGGTGTTAAGAAAATTCTTAGTAGACTACCACTTAAGATTACTAGAGGAGGAAGATTTTTAAGGGTCTGTCTTTAATCAAATCTTTGTCCTTAAATAGAAGGGATCTTACTTGTCTCATAGAAGATAATCAAAGCCTTATTTAGGTAGAGGACACAGTACCTAGAGCTTGCTTCAGCAAGTTTTAAAGACTTTCTCTTTGTTTCCATCAAATAACCCCTGAAGTGTCATATTCTTGTTAGTTTCCCAGCAAAGGCAAGAAATACTCTATTAAAAATTTTACAGCTGAGTAAACCAAGTCCCAAAGCACAATAAAAACTACAGCAAAAGAACAGTAAGTTTTCATACTTCAACTTTATAAAGTAAGTTTATTTTCACATGGTATCAGGTTTTCACTAAAATAAAATATTGATTTGTGATCATAAATCGACCCAAATTAGACTCCCATTCTTTATTCAAGCTACAAGAAGGCTTCATGGGTTGCCTTCAATAGAAAAGCCTTAGTTATACTTCTAAAATACAAGATTTAATTAGCTATGAAGGACTTTTTGTTTTTAACCAGACTGCAGACATTCAAATTCTGACTATGTGCCTTACCAGCTAAGTGAATGTAGATGAGTTGTTTAAGTAGTAAGTGTTTCAGTTTTCTCATCTGCAATATGGGAAAAATACACAACAGGTTGCTATGAGGATAATGAGCTAATAAACAAGAAGTCATTTCAACAGTAAAGAGTCCACTTACTACATCCAGGGCCTAGTGCCTGCTTAATCATTCAATGACCATGACCGGTTGACGTAGAAATTTTCATTTTTCCAGGTTGAGTGACTCAGCAGTTCTTGACTATGCATCAGATAGCCAGCCAGATGCTAACTGCTGAGACACATTGAAAATAAGATGGCCCGACCTTGAAAATGTCACACGTTTGGGAGTTATTCACAGTTACATATGCCACTAGAGCAGAAACCGGATCTTCTATTATTTTTCAAATTTTCTAAGTGTCAAGCACAGTGATGTGCTGATGTTACCTGTTAAGTGCAATTGTACCTTGTTATTCTCAAGAAGGAAAATTATCCAAAGGACAGTAGCTTAATCTCAAATTTAATTCCAAATAAAGAATTTACTGACACTCAGTTAAGCAAAATATATTGTTCCTAGAATGGGGGTCTAGACTAAGTTCCTAATAAGGTCCTAGCTCCTGGTTCCCACTGTATCAGTAAATCCATAGGTGACACTAGACAATTTCATTACCAAGACTCAATTTTTTCTACTCTAAACTTAAAGAGACCAGGCTAAATTATCCATAATGTTCATTCCAGCTCTGAAATTCCAAGTCCTCTGAATTCCCCAATTACTTAGCAATGCCTACTTCTCATGAACTAATAGATTTATTTCAGGACTAAATACTATTACAAGAATTGAATTACAGAGGTTTTAAATGTGATAAATCTTATTTTTGAGACAGAACCTATATGTTGCCCTTTGATTTTCTTCTGTCTGTGGTGGGAAAATATTTCCCCAACATTTCATTCATTGCTTTCAGTCTTTTATAAAAAGATGCTTGCAGTTAAGTTCTGAAAACATTTTGCTACACATTTTCTGTACCATATTTCTAGACAAAGTGAATTCCAATCAATGCCAATATTTTTACTCAGTTCCAGCAAATTGCTTCATTTCTTCAGTTTGAGTTTTATGTAGATTTTAACACACTCAAGCATCTTGTCTTTTTTCTAACAACCCTCACCTTTT
Source organism: Scalopus aquaticus (assembly GCA_004024925.1). Lineage (NCBI taxonomy): Eukaryota > Metazoa > Chordata > Mammalia > Eulipotyphla > Talpidae > Scalopus > Scalopus aquaticus. The sequence continues at coordinate 272,360 of PVIJ01000542.1, forward strand.
TTACAGAATACCAGATCTCAATAGGAATCTTAAAATTTCAAGAAATGAATTTAATAGTAATTCCTATCCTAAAAATGGAAAAAAAAAAAACATGTTTTATAGAAAGCAAGACAAATTTGCAGCTATTATTTTGATGCAAATAATTTATAATTTGGTTACTCAGTTACAATTAAAGGTATATAGTTGAGTATTGATATCCCATTTTTATCAGCAACTCAATTTTATGTGATTCTAAAATAAATTCATGTACGGGAATTTTCTATTCTTCGCCTCTCCGTTCCTTTCCTCATCTCCAAAACCGCCTTCTCACAATACTTTTCTCCAGTGCAAAGGAACAAAATTTTCTCACTGCCAGTACTGATCTCCAGATCACAATTATGCATATTTTTCAAATATTATGGACACCCACTACTTGAGCTAATTCTAGGTAATAAGAGTATCAAGAAAGAAAGCAGGGAAGATTTCCCAGAAACGTTGCTAAATCGCATTTTGAAGAACTGTGAAGCCTTAAGAACAATAACAAAGACCTGAACATGAAAAATCAGCATCTTCAAGAATCTATAAGTATCCTAGGTTGACTGATGCATACACAGGATCCTCTATACAACATAGTCAGACTAATCAGCTGTCAGTAGAGTATGTGTGATTTATCTATGTTACTATCACTGTTTTCTCTTCCCAAACTGGCACGACTACAGCACTAGTCTCTGCCAAAAGAAAATAAATGACCTCACGATCTTTATTAAAAAATTTTCTTTTCATCATCCTCCGTTTCTTTCTTCAGTTTTTCCTTTCTCACCTATCTCCATTATTCAGTTCTCCTATCTTCCTCCTTGGGCCCTATTTCAATTGTCATTGGTTAAGTAGGGAGCAATTGCAAACCAGGCCCAAGGTCAATTGTACATTAAAATTCTGGCATTCAGCACTTATGGATTTAGAAAGACTAAAAGCTAAGCTAAAAAGACAAAAAATTGGCTTCAAAACCAAATCCAAATCTCACAATCAGCAGTATGTGTTGTGGAGTCCAGGGTATAAAAATCCCGTAAGACCATCTTAAAAGAAAGTGTATGTTTCTTTTTAATTAAGGATGATTTTACATTCTGTGTAATGGGGGAAAAAGGAAATAGCACATTTGATGCAAGCAAGCATGAGGGAAAATTGTTTTTGTTAAAGCAAGATGTCTAATTTACTCCCACCTCCGGCCCAAGAGGTCCTTAATAAACTAAAAATAAACATGAATACAAATAAGAATCTTATTCAAAGTAGGAATGCATTGCAAATACATGTTTTCCCCCCACCACATATGGAAACATGTGTGCACATACACCAGATCTTTAGACTTCAGCAGGCGATAAAGCCCGTGAAATGCAATCAGGTTCAAGGATATTTGCCTTGGACAGGTGATCACTGGCGATCAAATTAAACAGATGGCCTAGTCTTCTCTCACCCAACGGCAGAAGATGACATCATTCATCATTTCTACTTCTTCCATGATATATACACTCAGTCTCATGTATGTATTCTTTTTGTAATTCTGATTCACTACATGAATCAGAAAATCATTCCAGATAAAGTGCAACTAATTGAATCAGCTTTAGCGGGATACTTTCTGTTCTAGTTCTTTCTTCTTTTGCCCAATTTTGAACATGACCATTTTGAGCAAACAGAGAAATTCAACTTTTCATTGGCATTCACTCTGGTCAGTTGAAGTTTCTACTACATATTCACATGTCAAGTGCATAACTTGCCAGCATGATGTTTACAAACAGAAAACTAAGGAGAGAAAGCCCCTCTTTTTTTTTTTTTTTTTTTTTTTTTTGGTGGTGGTAGAAACTAAGGCCCAGGAACCAAGGGTTTCCTCAAGCGGGTCCAGAAAAGCACCGGGAGTTAAAAAAGAAAAAGCTTTCTTTGTGTATTAACAGTGTCAAGCATCAAAAGGAAGCAATCATTGGAGCCTCCCTGGTGGCACAGGGGTTAAAGTCTCAGTACTATCAAGTTATTGCCAGCCACCGTGACATGAGATCCATCAGCAGTATATTTCAGTCAATCTACCCATTCTGTCTCTGGTGAATCCTCTCACTCCCTGCCCCCCACAACTCTGGCCTACACCCCAGTTCTTACATAGATAAATAAATAAAAATAAATCTTAAAATAAGGAAGCAATCGTTTAAGTATATATTTGACGAATAAACACCAAAATATTAGGGTGGCTAACCCACCATAAAGAAATTACAGATTGTTTTGATCATGTTTATGCTTTTCTATATTTTAACTAACCAAACATAAGTAATCATTATTCATAAGAAAAATTTATATGCCAAAAGACAGCAATGCACGGAAAAGGAAAAAAAATGCACTTCTCACTGGAATCAACCAAAACCAAATTTAAATCTTAACTTTGACTATTATGTGATTTGGGGTATATTAGTTTTCTGAATCTTGGTTTGTTTTACTTTAAAACTAGCAACCTAATTCCTAACTCAGAGGATTCTAATAAAGATGAAAAAACAAATTCACGTGCATTTAAAAGAATTCTCATAGGTAATATCAAGATGAACTTCTGCATCTCAAAGTTAAAAGGGAGTCCTAATTCCACTCTGGTGCTGCCATATCTTATCCTTTAATTCAAGATAAGAATTCAGGAAGACTCTTGTGATTTACATCCCTGTGACTCATGCTATAGACATTCAAGGCTTTAATAAATATATTTTTTTAAAAACTCACGTTTCACATATGTAATGGTTTCCACTAGTGATGCCAACAGTAACGATAATGCTCAATTCCTGCAGATTTATTCTGTGTCAGGTTCTGGATCCATCACTTTATATGACTGCCTGACATCACCCTCAAGCAACCTTAGGAGGCAGATGCTATTATTAGAGCTTAGTCACTTACCAGCTTCATGGAGCTAAAACTGGTACAGCTTGGTCTCCAATCCCAAGTTTGGATGACTTAAAAAGCATGGCCCAACCCATTTACCATCTAAAGAAATAAGAATTCTGGCACAAAGTACAGCTCCAATTTCTGTTTTATTCAAAATCTTGTTCTTAGCTATAAAGTGTATTGATCTCCACAATATGCCATCCTTTCCCTGAGGCATGACAGTAACAACAAAAACCCAAACTCCACAAACAAGTTTGGTCATGGGAACTGAAGAAATGTGCAAAGGTGTGACCAAAACACAATTCTGTGCATGCAACAATATATGCTCCTCAGATATCACAGTCAAAACAAAAATTGTTAGAGAATTGCGATCTATTTTCCTAGACACTGAAGTACAATCAGACCAGACCACACCGAATCTGCTAGAAAATAAATTATTACTCTTCTGCACTCTTTAACCCTGTAATTCTGGTTAGTCAGAATGGAGCTCAATTCTCTATTGTCTAAATACAATCATATATCTATATCCTGGATTTTTGGTAGTCTTGTTCCCAAAAGATGATGCTTTCTCCTCCATTTAATAAAATAACATCTTAAAATGTCAAATTAAGATCTTTGGGGATTCCAGAAACAGATACTGTACCTTTATGAGTCTGAAAAATAATGCTATTCAGTATTTTCAAATTGTACTAGATTTTTAAGGAGAGTGATTTTTGTTTTTAAATTAGAGAAATCACGCACACATTTGTTTTTTCCTGCCCTTGGAGATTATAAATACCCAGAGGCAACTCATTTTTGCAGAGTATTTGCTGTCAAGAAGCAATGAAGTGCAAATGGAAGCCAATTGAACTTAGCAATTTGTTTACTCAGAAAGAAAACAGCTGGAGAAAAAAAAAATGGAGTATTTTAAAAATTAGCCAGTCGTGTTAGATAAGGGACATTTCGGTATAAGATTGAGCATTATAATAAGGAGGTTGCCACTTTGGATAATAAAGAATTAGCAATTAACCTACTTCTAACTCGGGGGGGGGGGGGAAGCTTTCAAAGGTCTGGGGGGTAAAGGGCAGGAGGAGGAATAGTAAAGAGCAAGCTTCAGACCTGAATTGCAGTCACTATGTCTCCAAACTCAAAATAACACTCTTTTAAGAATTTTACCAGATAATATACTCTGAGTGCTTTCACAAAAGAACTTCATGAGTCAATGCTAAGATAGTGTATTTGAGGAACTACCCAAGGGCAGTTAACAGAGAGAACTTTTCTAAGCTCTCTGACCAGAATTCAAATCTGATATTATTTTGTCTCTAATGTCTATACCTATTAGAAATAGTGAAAAGAAGAGTTAACCTCTGCTGGATTGCCTAATTATTAGCTACCCACTGGTAGAAGATACAAGGTTAACTGTAAGCAGTGCTCTCTTATTTTACTACAGCTCTTTAACCACAAGGTCCTGTCGTCATGTACCCAGTCAGAACATTTCTGAAAAATACAGAAGACACATTCAAAGAATTTTTAGAGCCATGCATCAGTGAGAGATGAAGCTGTAAGTAGATCCAACCAGACCAATAACAACAGGAGCTAGGAATGGTGACCTCCAGAATTTGCATCCCCATCTTTCTGACATCTGTCAACAACACAGAACTTGAGTCCTTTCATTCTGGAGAAGAAACCTAACTGTCAGTACAGGTGGAGAATTGATCTAGACGTCAGGTACTTGCTTTTGTGCAGCAATACTTAAACAAATAGACAGGTCTTTGAAGCCCTGCTGGAGAAGTGGATAACTAAGGTAAACAGTAGTTATAGAACTTAGGTCCTTGGGAGTATGAAAAAAAAAAGATATCAGAATTGTTAATGTTGCTTTTGGTACCTGAAGGAGAAAGATAGCAAGGAAGTACAAAAAGCAAAATAACTAAAAAGGAAGTGGAAGAGAAATAAACATGTCTTGTGTTTTTATTAGAAGTGTCTAAAATTGGCTGCAAATCATAACAACTCACAATAGCAGATGCATTGAAACAGAAAAACTCAACAACTAAAACCCAAAAAAATGCTGATGCTGTTTTTATCCTGTGCTTCTTGCTGGTGCCAGTGCCCTGTTGGTATTCTCCAGGAGCTGCTGATACATTTGAAAAAAATCTAGAAGCTTTGGAACCCAATGCTACAATTTAGCTGAGTTGCCCAAAGACTTCCAACATCCAGATGAACGGGACCTTGTAACATCCACTTTCTGCCTTATAAAAATAGATCCTTTTTCTCCTCCTTTGATGCCATTGATGTGAATATAATGAGATTTTATCAAAACCACTTTATCATATTGTTACTTCTGCCAGACAGAGAGTGCCCTACATCCTCCTGGCTTTGATGCAGACAATGAAACTTTCTAATAGATTGCCAATTGCTTTGACACAAAAGCTAGAGAAAATGTAACTTATCCCTGTACCTTGTTCTCAATCTGTCTCCAACACTACAGCTGTCAAATTTGGCCCCTAAAATGCCCTTGATTAAAGGACTGGGCCAAAGAAAGAGTAATAGTCTGCCAAGTTAGGTGCCTATACTCCTCAATATTGGTAATTACACTTCAAAATACATTGAGTTTTGTTGTTAAAGCTCAGAAAGTGAAACTCTGACTCATCTAAACAAAAGTTGATTCAGATCTTGAAAGACTCAAAAACCTAAGAACGTTGTAAAATACCCTCTGCAGCTAAATTACCTTCATTTATGATTTTGTCAGATCTTCCAAGACAGTGTTTGCCTCATCTGGCAACCTGAGGAAATCTTAGCTAACCAGAGAAAGTGCTGCATGTAGCTGACTTTTCTGAGGAATAACTTCAAGCTTAAAGCTAAATTCTACTTGATATAATGTAAATATGAGACCTCTCCCAGTTTTGGTCAGTAGTTCTACAATTTCAGAAAGAAGAAAGAGCTCATGTGTTTTGTCCTAATCCAATAAAACTCAATTAGTTCATCTTCTGACATCTGTAACCATTTGTATAGCAATCGTGGTCAAGGATTTTTTTTTTTTAATAATAGTGATGGAATTCTCCCATCTCAGTCAATAAAATGGCATTTTCTTTTTCACTTTCAGGTAGTAACAGACTCAAGAATTAGGAAATACTCACAGAACAAGTCAGTAATACAGGAAAAATATATCTCCTGTTGGTTAGCATTTAGGGACTTTATGTATAGGTTTTCTCATGAATAACAGCGTGAACTTGTTCCAATTTCCATCCTGTATCAGTTAAAATAATAAAATTAATTCCTTCTATAGTGAATAATTTCAAAGTTTATATAACAGTCTTAGCAATAGCATTTCATCTATTTATCCAACACGTAGAAACACCAGCTGCTAATACAGCGACATCAAATTAAACAGCAGTGTGGAAGTCATAGTAGTCACTGAATGAAAGTCAGTACCTTTCACATTTCTGCCATAATTAAGTCAGAATTCTGTGGAACTTAATTCACTGTTATAAAATATCCATCAAATATTTAAGACAAAATAGAAGATGTCTTACATTAACCTCCAAAGAAATCAGCCAAGCAAATAAAGCTACTTTACTCTAGGCAAAAATTAATAATTATGTTTTTTAAAATTTCTTCCATAGGATAATCTCTTTATAGTTTCAACTTCACTCATTCCCTATCTCCTCTGAAATCTGTTCAAAAGTGATCTCAAAACCCAATTGTGCTTTTTAAAAAGCCACATGTAGAAAACCCTCATTCAACACTGCACTCTCCCGACATTCTCAAAATAACTTAGGGGTGGATAGGTTGAAATCCCCAGCTTA